>JANIJG010018340.1:0-41065 GCA_024611175.1 Megaceryle torquata | reverse complement strand
GGGCGTGGTGTGGTGTCGGGGGGGTTGGTGGTTGTGGGTGGGGGGGGGGTTTGTGCGGGGGTGGGGGGGGGGGGGTGGGCGGGTTGGAAGTTAATCACTGTTTGTCTATCAGATTTCTCTCTTTTCCGGAGTTTATCTCCAATCTGCAAAAAGATCTTGATTTCTGATTCTGTCATCCAGCATGTGTTTTTCCCCAGATGGGTTTAACCTGGTTCATTGCCTCAACCAATGTACCATCTCCACATAAATTTATATTAAATTATTCCAAATTATTGCAGGCTGCAGAACTACTTGCCACTGCTGGAGGTGGTAACCTTGCTGTCTCAATGATGTAGGACTTCTTGAGTTAGAGTCTAAGTGCAGCCTTTTTTATTCTCTTAAAAATGTGCTTTCTTCAGGCTCATTTATTCCTGCTGGATCATTGCTGTCCATATGCTTACTTTATGTGTACCTGCGGTACCAGCTTGCTTTAACAGTAGCCAGTGACACTGGCACTTAGGGAGTTCTGTCTCTGTTTGCTGGGTCACAATTTCCTCCCCTGTCAGCAGTGTGAAGGGCAAGGGAGAAAGATCTAATGCATCTGATTTTCCATTTCAGTGCTCCTGAGAAATGCCCCCAAGGCAATCCAATGGCTAGTTATACCAGCTGTGGAGCTGCTTTGTCTTGACAGGACAAGACATCAAAGCAACAGTTTCAGGATAAGTTCAAATCTGAAGTTAAAAAAAAAAAATCATCATAATGCAAATTGCTTATTGAATCGAGCTTCCGTGTTTTTCATACTTATATAGGTAGAGCAGCCTGGTCTCAGTGGCTGGATAACAACAATCACTGAGTATTTCTAAAGAAAAATGTCCTTCTGTAGTTTTATTATGATGGACACATTCTCAGCTAAAATATAACATCTTAGCCTTTCAATTCAACCAGAAAGATTTAAACATATGGACTTAAAATAAGACTGGAAAATAGGTGCATAAAACTGCTCTGAAAAAATCTGGGCCATAGTTCATACAGCTTTGATTATGCACTTGTAAAGAAGGGAAGTGCTCATTGAAGTTAATGAGTATTTTGGTTCCTTATCAACTGGTGGATCAGAGCCTTCATATAAACACAGCTGGTGTGTGTTCAACCACATCTTCTACTGCTATGCAAGTTATGTCATTTAATTAGGAGGTCTTGTGAGGATGTTTATCAAGTTAGCTAAGTTTGACAGAAGTAGATGACATAATCACTTTACAATAGAAACATACACAATATATGCCTAAGACTTTTAAATTCCTGCCCCCCCAACAATTTAAACAAAAAAGAAGTTCTAGATTACATATTGTGGAAAATATTTATAACTTGTATGTAAAATTTCTGGGAAACAGTTAATCTGTTGACAAAGAAGTAACTAAAATTTTAATTTACTTTCACAGCACATCTGTTTAATTTGATTTTAAAATTCTGTTCCTGCAGATAAATGTTTGATTTCTGCTTGAGCTTTCCATGGGTAAATTCTATGGCAACAGTGGCCCTGGCTAAGACATTGTCATGCTATAGCATGTGCTGCAGTGAATTTGATATCCATAAATAGTTCAATGTTGTTTTAAAAGAAAATTAATTATCACTCCTGTTTATGGAATTTCTAAAAAGAACTCTGGAATTTGGTTGACCTCAAGGTTAGACAATATAAGAAAAAATATGAACAAAGATCTTGGATTGGAGTTCAAGCAGGTGCAGTCCTGGTTTCTCTGGTGTCACCATCAGGTAGAGGCCAGTTTCCTTCTTGTCTACAATTCCATTTTTCTTTCAAAGAAAACCTATACATTTAGGACAATGATGTACTGTTTGGTCTGTCTCTATGTTCAAACAACTGCAAGATGAAAGCACAGTCAGAGACCATGACCATGAGACACAAGCACTTGAAAGATGCAATGATCAGTTTGTCAGAATTTTGTTGGTGTTTAGTGACACTTAACCTTGCACTGGACAGCCATGCTGTTATGCAGCTAAAGTAGAATTCACTAAAGGAACAAACAAACAGCAGAAAGTCATCTAGCCAGCCTAATAAGAAATGCTGAGGAGAGAAATAAAGTTTAGACTCTGTTCTCATCTGTCGGGAGTAACGGGGGGGTCACCATTTTACTCTATATCTATATTCTGGATAATAATTTCTCTAGAGTTTAATCAAATGAGACCATCTCTTTGCTCTGCACGCTGAGCATGGGTTTCCACTGTAATGTCATCCTGGTTGCCAGGAGCCAGGCTGTTTTTTAGTTTAATCAGTGGAAGTTAATACAAGTTAGTAGAGCGACTCCTGATTTTATTTACATTTCCAACCCTGAGACTGAAGCTCAAAGCTCCCTTATGGATGAGAGTTTCCTCTATGTTGGATGAAAGACTGTAAATTGCTCTTATTGACTTTAAAATTTACAATGCTACAATAGAAGCTAAGACTGTCTAAAATGAGCAGCTTACTCTTAAAGAAGATTTAAGTTAACTATGTTTCATATGGTGGTTTTGTTGTACATCCTGAGTCTGTATGCTCGTTTTACCATTATCAGATTGTGGCTGAGACAAAACCTCTGTGATTATCTCATTTCACAAAACACACAAACTAAATATCTACAAAACTGATAGGGTTTGTCTATGGAAATGGACGGTCTATAGGAAGTCTTACCATAGTAAATGTGCTCTTTGGTTCAGTTCCCTCTACTACAGTATTATAATTCATTACAACCTATGTAAATGAAGCTCTTTTTATTGTACATTAAAAATGACAAAAATGCACTCTATACAGCTTAAAATCTCATGTCATGTTCAATGTCTACACATATACACCTGCAGATATAACCCATAAGTGTGTTTTTTTCAAGATCTACACACAAATGTTTCTGCCTATCTTTTCTCAATGACAGTCATCAATAGTGTAGTCAATATTACTATTCACAAGCAAAATACAATGTAGAAACCAAAAATTAGGATAACTTTTTAGGAAACCAGGTTTGACAGCTTAATTAATGAGCATTTAGTGACATTTATCCGTGAGTGAAGCCTTTGCTACACTGTCTTTCATTGTTTGAAAAAGCTTTTTTGGGAGGTCAGAACACTGATTTGTACATGCTGGATGAGTGATGGCTGACACTATGATCCTTACTGTTGAGGTTTTTTTTCCAGTACATGTATTTCCGTCCAGTGAGCTGCCTGACTTATGATATAGCATTCGTAAGGATCCTAAAACAACTCCTGTCCCCCATTTGATAATTATTTTAGGAGCTCACAAAACAAAGGATAGGGAAAGGCTGCCACTGGTAGTATCAGCAGAAGTCAGAAGTTTCCTGTCCCTAGGGGTTCACAGCATTTCATACAAACCTGCTGTCACCTCGATGCTTCCTCACACAAGGCTTGTCTACTTGGTTACAGTTAATAAAGCTAAGGTGAAGGAACTAATGCATCAAAGGTGATAAATGTTAAATAAAAACTCTCTAGATGCTCTGACTTGGTGACTCACCAGAAAATAAATAAATAAATAATTTTTTTAAATTACCAGAACGCTCAGGGATAACTGATATGTAAAGTAAAGAACTAAGGCCACTTCATTTCTGAGGGGAAAAGTAATGTTATTCAGTCTAATTCTGAGTCTAATATGCTGATCTTCATATACTTCATCATATGTCTAGATGAATTGACTAAACCGCCTGCTTAGTCCCATTGACCTTGCAGTCAAAATCAGAACTTCCACTGAAACCTGGGGTATTGCCTAAACGCCAAAACTGGTGTCAGAAATTAACAGCTATTTTGTTACGGCCAAAAAACAGCATCAAATTTTCTTTAATATCACCAATGGCAGTTAGTGTTGGTTCTGATCATGTAGTTCTGTCCTGCTCTAGCAGGGTGGTTAGACTCGATGACCTTCAGAGGTCCCTTCCAACCCCTAGCATTCTGTGATTCTGTGTGAATGAGAGCTTTGGCTTTCAGGGAACTAGAGTAAGGTTGTGCTAAGTGTGTTTGAAAAATCCTACTGAAGACATGCCTGTTCAGAATTTTGAATTATTTGTATTTACACTGTATCTCTGCTTCTGCATCACTCTCTTCTCTGGAAAGGCTGCTCCAGTTACATTGCCAAAATCCTACAACTGTGGACCGGAAGTGATAAATAAAATTAATATGTTGCAGTTCATAATTAAGTCTCCTTTAAAAGAATATACCTTAGTATGGTAAAACCACATTGTAGCTGTTCTTTCTATTTTCTACTGTCCACCGCAATCTTTTGAGAAAACACTAGTGAATAACTCCAAAAAGAAGAAAACTAAGTTTTATCATGTGAGAGGTAAAGTATATGAAACATTGAAATAAATCTGTATTCCTTTAGCAATTTCTAAGCTCTTCTGTCTAACGCAGAAAACCAAAATATATGAACAGTACACAGTGTGAACAGTATGTTCACAGGAAGGTATATGGGGTGAAACAGAAAACAGGCACAGGGAAAAACCTCATTTTAACATTTCCCTTCAATCTTTCTCAAAATTTCTTTATTCTCAGAGCCAAATACCTGACTAAAGTTTGCTCATTTTCTTCTGTAGTTAGGATTCGACTTTTCCTTTGAAGGAAACCCTTGCTGAAGTTGTGAAGTTTCCCTGCTCGCCACTAGATGCTCGCACAGCCCAGCCTTGGCCACTGGAGCCAGCCTGCAGCCACCGTACAGTGAGGTCTCGTGGTGCCAATCGAGCATTTTAGTGTAAGTAGAAGAGTTTTATTGTATTATGAAATAACACGCCTTATTAAATGAATTAAAACCCAACAATGTTAATTGCAAAACAATACTTGAAGGATTTTAGAAGATCAGATTCAGCAACCAAAATAAAGCAAATACTAGGGAAAAGAAGCTTAAACTTTTTTTCTGGAGTGAAGAAAGATGTGAAGCATTATATATATATTATATATGAAATCTAGATCTTGGTCATGCTTGGTTCATTTAGAAATTTTGCTTTTTAGAAAGTATTTGGTACTGTTATTGGTATTCTTTAACATTATTGGGATTTGGGGTTGTTTTAAGAATAAATAAATAAGAATAAGTAAATAAAATGTATCTTTCATAACTGTAGGGCTTTTTTGGTTTTTTTTTTTTTTTTTTTTTTAATTGAAGACAAAAAGCCTAAGCTAGAAGAATACCAGAAAACTTAAAAGTTCAAAAATCTAAAAGTTGGGAATTGGCAGAATCAGGGTGTACATGTTATCTTGATTTGGTCCATGTCTACATACATAATGACAGTCATTAAGTTAATAATCATACTGTGCTTTTTCTAAAAACTGGAGACCTCATTTAGTGTACATGAAAAGGATGTTGTATATTAATTTTCTCCACTTCATCACATACATACCCTTCTGCATTATTTACTGTACAAAGCATACAAGCTCTACTTTCAATAGGGATTTATTATTTATCTCTTAACAGCATCCTCTCTATTCACAGTATCCTCATTTTCTGCCCATGCTTAATGAAATTTTGGACGTTTTTTGCAGGGTACCTGGAAGGCCAGATAACCATATTCTTATCTTGTGGATAAGAGGCTGAGCCACAGCAGTTAAACCCAGCATTTTTCAATTAAATTAATTCATCGCATACCCTGTATGAGAAACCAGTTCTATAAACTTGGGTGGCTCTTGAGCATCTTCTAATGAATATTATGTTCAAACTCCAAAGTGGCTTCGGTTACTGTAAGTGCTCAGCTCCTTTGCAGCTTGCATCCCAGATTTGGGAGCCAGACAAAGCACAGACTTTTGTCCGTGCGTAATGTTGAACAGATGGAGTAGAATCCTTTTCTCCAAAGCAGCCCACAGCTGCCTTGGACGGTCCCTTGTTGCCTTTCTTGACACTCTTGCTCTATCCTGTCTGTTTGGGTCCTTCTGCAAGAAATTAAGTATACAACACACTCCTGACACAAAAGCACGCTTCCCTCCTTACCTGATTAAGAATTCTTGCTCCACACCAGTAGCATACCAAGTGTAAGAAACAGTACGGATTCAGCCCTATGCTACACCACGATCACGTCACCGAGGGGCACTGTTGTCTTTGGTTAAATTACCAGCCCTGGAAAATAATGGTTCAGTGGGCAAAGGATCCAGCCCTAGCACTACCTAAACAAGCTGCCCAGCTCCATGGAGATTCTCCTACCCTGATATGCAGAAGTATTTCAGCAACAGAGAAGAAAAAGTGACCTTGTTACCTAGTAGCTGGGCTTTTTGTTGAGATTACCTCTTACTATCAGCTGTGAAATTGTCTTGGAGATTTATCCACTACTCAGTGTGATTCACCTGATCTGAATTAAAGTAGAGGTAATAAGCAGCATCTCATTTCCAGGCTCTGATACATTCATTTCTCAAAGAGACACCAAACTTTAACAAAACTGATTTATCTGTTTCATTTCAAACCCCTTCCATGAATGCTGCAGGCAACCAAAGGCATCATCAAATCCTATTCTTGGCTGGTGTGAATGTGAAGTGAAAAAACACCAGTAGCTTGAACAGATTTATATTAGATTGGTTTTATTTGTGCTGAACTACCTCAAAACTGTTTTAGGCTTGGAACTGTCAGCTTAGTTACGTTACTATGAAGGTCCTGGTCACTGCACCAGAGATAAGGTTACAGAAGGATTTTCCTTTTAGTGGTATTTCTGCCAGCTTGTACTTCTGTCATGAATATTCTTTTAAAATAGCCCTCCGAAGGCAATTAAGAAAAACAAAAAAAAATAAGGAGAACAAAGAGACTGTCATTAGTAATCCAAGTAGGGTTTCATTTCTGAGAAAGGATTAACAATGAAGACAAAGAGCAGAATGAGAAGGCAATCGATGTTGTCATTATCAGCAATTTCTTCAAATTAAGTTGGCAAGTCTTGTATTCAGTGTGCAATATTCATTGTGGATTGGCATTTGAAAAGATATGTAAGAATTAAAAATAAGTCTTTATAGCAGGGCAGCAGAAATATGGTCTGGATTGGGACCTTGGGTAAATTCTGGGAGGATTCCACTGTAGCTCAAGGCATGAAATATGTCACTTGGTCCTGGGCAGATCCTGTTTTTTTTTTCTTTTTGCTGTTCTCCTCATCTCTCAGGGGAAAATTAAGTGCATGAAGCTTCTGGCAAAGCAGCCAAAACTGGAGCATATGCATTGCCCTCTTTGCAATTCTGTGTAGAAACTATGTAGAAGAACTCAGCAAAATTAAATGAGTAGCCTGGTTTAGAGCGAAGCAAACATTAATAATATTATAGTGAAAGAAAATGAGCTGGGAATTTCCTTCTTTGCAATAGTGAAGAGCTTCACCATATAACTAATGGTGAGTTTTAATAGAGTATGTAGTAGGGACAGCTGAAGTACCTCAGCTAATTTATATCATAATAGGATTTGCTTGGTGGGGAGCTCACTGCAGTGAGAGGAATGAAATGTCACTGAACATGTGGAATTTCAGAACAAAAAAATAGCAGCCAGTGAACTATGGTGCAATATTAACACTGGCAGCCTCCTTCAGCTCATATCATCAAGCAAATATCATAAAGGAGATGGGAAATGTCAGCATGCTGCCTGTGCCTATCCTTCATGTTCTAAGGTATTGCCCTGAAAAGCTGTTCTGGTGGATTCTCCACTATCATCTGTCCCTAGTTTTGTCAAGGAAATGCATCGAGACACCTTGATTTCACTCCAAAGCAGAATGAGAAAACTGCATAAAGTGTCCTAGGATGAGAAATTTGTTCAAGTAGTGTCATCAACAAATCTGGTGTCTTTATTTTCCTTTAACATCTTCTAGCTCTGCCTAGCCAAGGCCACTGAGTTCACCAAGCCCTAACAAGACCTTGCTATTTTCATTCATGCCTACACACTTGCTCCTTGCAGTGCTTCTTTTAGCATTTCTCACCATTCTTTCTTGTCTTGCATCTCTGCTGCTCCTGCCCCTTTTCCCCCCTGCTTTCTCTCCTGCTTTTATCTGCTGCTCCCTACTGCACCTCTGTTATTCCTCTTGTTGTATTGCTGGATCCAAGGCATCCACCACTCCTCCCTCAACCTCCTCTGCTTCTTCTCGCCTAGCATCCAGCCACTTCCCCTTGTATATCTGCTGCTCCACCGTGCACAGCTGCTGCTCTTCTCCCCACCTCCACCACTCCCACTGCTGCTGCTCCAAAAACAGTTCTGACCAGCTTTACTTCCAAACAATGAGGCTTTGACCTCTTTCCCCTGGGAGAAGATTTCACAGCCAAACACGTCTCACTGGCAGGAGCTTTTCCTGATATTCAGCCTGTTTCCTTCTCCCATTGCTTTTACTTAAATCTCTTTATATTGAACTAACAGCTCAGGGTCCTTTTCTGCCTATTGCAAAGAAGGGCTGGATACAGGTAGCAAGGCCAAAATGAACAGGGACACCATCATAATACACAGCACTGTGCATCCAAGCCAACTCTTGTCATACCCAGAAGGAGCAGAACAAACACACTTACCATAATGAAAAATAGGCCACGTGCCTTACAAAAATTCACCAAGGGCCAGATCTTGATCAGTTTTTATCCATCTGTAGGAAAGATACTTGTACAGACAGCTGTGTCAACAACCTGTGAGCCAGAAGCTGAGTGAATCCGAGCTCCTGGAGGGGGGGCAGTGATCTGAAATAGGTGAATAAGGCCCAAACTGAAGAAGTGGGGACGCAGAAAGAGAGGCTTTAACCCAGAAGGTAGAGGAGGAAAACATTAAGCTCAGCGAGAGTGCAAAAGCAGGAAAGACTGAGCATAGATAATGCAAAAGAAAGGGAAAATATATGACAGACCATATGGAAGAGAGAGAGGCAGCAGAGGGGTTCAAGCAGCTGGATGGGGGCTGAGGTGTATTAGGTGAGCTGCAGTGGGATGACATGGGTTGAGTGAGGCTAAAGGTGAACGCACCACCCACACACAGTCAGGTCAACACACTGTGGAAGTGACTGAAGTCAACTGTGAAGAGACTGGGGTTTTAATGGCAAAGACTGTCTTTTGATTAAGTATCAGAAACATTTTCAGCAGAAAAGGGGATTAAGACACTGATACTAAAACTTCATTTCCATTTACAGTTTCTGAGGCAGCCAGCTGATGTGTGCATACATGTCTTGATAGCTGGTGTGAAACTGAAGTGGGCATCTACCCACATAATCATCTAGACTCCTCCTTGCTAGGCCCAGCACAGATGCCAAGGACAGAGATTGTAGTTTTACAAGGTAGTGAGACAACTGCTGAAAAAACGTGGAGATTTTCTGTTCCATCCTATCAGCTCCCAGATGCATATTCCTGACACACTTACTCAGCTCTGATACTTCTGCACCCTTCCATCAGCTGACCTACCTCACTAAACCACCACAAACATATCCATTTCTTTTTTGTGATCAATTTTCTGTCGGCTTAGTGAATTGGTTTATAGAAAGGGTCCAGACAGTATCAGTTTTAAAGCAGGGAGTGAAACTGTACAGCTGGGCATGGGGTAGTAGAGATGAAGGTAAGATGGAGCATGACTTCTCATCAGAGGCAAGACTTCAACCAAATTCAGTGTATAAGCCTCTACACCCTGAGTGAGCATCTTCTTCCTTTTCTCCGGCGTTTTAAAATGTGCTAACCAATATGTAGTCATTAGCACATTGTAAGGGCTGCTCATTTTCCTAGTCTAGACAGGCCTTTCAAGCAGACGTGCTGATCTGCCTTCAGGCATTTTGTCAGGGCAGTCCTCAAAAGTACCTTTCAGAGGCTTAAAAAGACAACTTCAGATGACAATTTGGAATCTTATTCTTAGTGATTAAAATAGCTTATTTTGTCCAGTCCAAAACCTAAATTATTAATGCCAGCTGAATTAATAGCAGTAAAAACCACTCATTAGAAATCATAATGGCACTGAACACCATAACAGATCCCCTATAGTGTAAATCAACCTGGCCCCATTTATTTAATGAAGCTACAGCTGCTTACAGCAGCCAAGGACCTGCCCTAACATTTTCTTGCTTTTCCATGTACCTAACATAACATCGCAACCTTCTTGCTCAATTTTTCTGCTATTCTTATAATTTTCCCCTTAGAGGGCTTCTTTAGACATAGCAAAGACTGCTTGCTAATTTTTATGTCTAGCCTCCTATTTCCCTTGCTACTCCCCCATGTAGTAATTTGTGTGGGGAAAAGGTAAATCAGAGCCACATGTTCCCTTTATAAGCCTGAGATAACAGGCTTATAAACAGGCAGCAGCAATATTGGTTGCTGTGAATTCACCAGGATTAGTCAAAACGCTGTTAACTACGGAGAAGATCACAGGATCAGCACGCTGCCTCTGTTCTGCGTGTTACTTTGTAAGGGTGAGCTTAGTTTCTTCTATCAGTAGAAGAGGCAGCTGAGGGTGGTATAACACATCCCGATGTTCCTAGGCAGAGCGTCCCCCTGTGACAAGCTGGCACAATAAGAAATGCCATACTCAGCCAACCAAACATGCTGTACCTGATGGAACGCAGGCACTACCTGAAGGTATGAAGAACATATAAACATTTAAAAATTCTTAGTTGCTGCCATAATGAAAAGAGACAGTCAAAATCAGGGTTTTGTTCATCAATGGGGAAATAGGAGAGGGGGATAACACAGAGATTTTTTTTCCAAGGAAAATATAATATTCATGTAAATCTGAAAAAAATAAACAAACATCACTTTTACTTTCAAATGCCACCATTGTAGGTTGTGTATGTTTCTAATCTGTCTGTCTCCTGTATTGGGGAGGGAAATGCCTATTTCTTGTATCACTGGTTACATCCCACCAAGAGAGATACAGGCTGATCAGTTTCTGCAGCTCTAGAACAAAGATTAGCATTATTACTGGATCAAAGAAAAGCCTCCTTTATTAACATCATTCCTAGGGACTGACAGCCCACCAAGTCATAGCACTGTGATCTATTCCAATGAAGTCAAAAGCATCACTGTGGAATTACCCCTACATGAGTGCAGACTAAAACTCTTGGTCTAATTCTGCGTCTCTTACCTGTTCCCAGTTACACTAATCATCATTTCCATGAAGACTGACTGTTAATTCCCCTATTGCCAGCTGAAGTGTGCAAAGCTGACTGTTTGAACAGGTGTTTAATTCTTCTTATTTGTAGGAACTCTTTGTTTCATTACACATATCCTTAGTTTTGCATCTCTGTTTGAGGTTATATATGCACAAAAACACGTATGTGTCCTGTGCTCACATCTACGCTCAAAAGAAGTTAAATACACAGATGATTTAAGCACTTCAGGTAATGATCTTGCACTAGAGCAGTTTGTTTGTAACACATTTGCTTAAAATCAATCTTTTGCAGAGGGTTTAAAAAAAAAATTATTGACAACTTACTGACCACTTGCTCCACATGCACTGAGCAGTTCTGGGCTACTCAATCATACCACCTGTAGATACATGGCTTCAAAGATGAGTCTTCTGCTGAACTAAGAGTGTTGGAGTGGCTTAGACATTGTTGACACTGGTACTGGAACATTTTTTCCCAAATTAATTACTTTATTCATCTCAGGCTGAAAGACTTTCACTTCATTTTGGGCTCTGAGACAAACAGTGCTTTCCTGAAGCTACCAGCATTGATTCTCAGGGAACGATACCTGGATGTCAGAGACAGAAGCTCTTACAGTCATACTGTGAGACCTCCTAATGCTTCTCTAGGACATTTCCATTATCTAGTTCAAATTTTTTCTCAGACCCACTATGCTCTGCGATAGGCATTGTTTGATAGGAGATACTGCACTTCAGGTACAGCATGAAGTTCATCCATGTAACTGTCCCCATCTTAGCAGAAAACTAACCACTGCTGCAGTGTAAAATCCCAGCCAATATTTCCACCAGCTTTCTGGTGGAAACAAGGACAGGGACACAGCGGCCTACAACATGATGAACTTGGCTATGAACCAAAGGGCACCATCCCCAGCTGCATGGTGCTTACCTGATAAGCAGTCACCCAGCACAGCCCAACATAAATGGAGGTGGCTGCCTTTCCTCCTCCCAGGCCAAACAGTCTCAGGTTACTCTGTGCTCGCTGTGAGCAGGAGTGTGTCTATGCACTGGAAGTTTCACAGCCTTTGATGATTTAATATGTCTGTACCCTGAGGACAGGACTAGGTATTCCTGGTTTTCAGCCACAACCTCTGATCTTTTTAAAACCCACTAAGCTCTTCTTTACTCATTTCCTTTCCACCTTGCTGGCTTAGTCTAGGCTTTGGTCAGGTGAGATGGCTCTGGGAAGCCTTCCCACTGTGGAGATAGCTACTCCGTTACCTCTGTTACTGTACATTTGTTTAATTAATTGCTCATTTTGTTCCTGAGCTGTTGTGCTGGCCCAGTACACTTACGGTATGCATGAGTGCCTAAAAGGTGACGAGGCTCCTAGGGATGATTCTGTCCCTTTCATTTATTTATAGAAGTTGAGCACATGATCCCTTATTAATTGCAGGCACCATTCACTCAGCCTCAGTGGAGATAAAGTGGCACAGGCTCCAGCCCCTCTCAGCTGGCACTGATGGCAAGTGAGGCAGTAAGGGCCATGCTGAAGACAGCAGGACTGATCAGCCTAAATCAGGAAAGCAATTAAACTTTACGTGGCTTTTGAACTGTGGACCCAGAGGTGCACAAAATAGCCTTTGGCCACTCTACGATCTTTTTTTTAAGTGCTGTGACTACTTAACAGAGGTAATTGTAAGAGCATAAATCAAGGGTTCTGTTATTCCTCAGGAGGCCAACATTTATCACAGCAGACCTTAAAATGAATTTGAAGCATAGAAATTATGAGAATTTACGTAGCAAATTACTTACTGTCAACAGGCCACATAGCAGAAGCTTCAGCAACTGCAGCTGAGACAAGCAGCTTCATCAGCATATGGGCTTATTTAAGCACTGAACTACAGCAAAAGTTGATAAATGTTTCTCCTGGTAGGACTGCTGGCTTAAACAGCCCAAACTGCCTGTTCTTACCTCTCTGCTGCACTTTCAGATGTGCCCTGGAGTGAACCAGGGACACTTGGTCAGTCTGGGTCACCATCCAACTCCACAAACAGCCACAATGGCAAACCAAGGAGGCGGTATCACAGGGTGGGAAGGAGAGAGGGTGTTAGGGCTGCTTGAGCTGGCACTGCTGCTAAAAGCCATCCTTGACAGACTAGGTCCTATCAGTCTGAAGCCCTGGGATCTTTGCTCCTTTTCTACCCACAGCTTTGAAGCTTGCTTGAATGTTGAGCTGGGGATTCCCAGGTGCCCTTCATCCACCTTCCCAGTCCCTGGCGTGCAAGCAGGGAGTGGGTACAGTGAGGTATTGTGGGGTGGAGATGCTCTGCACCCAGGTAAAAGACAGTCAGTAGTTTTCACTAATGTATGCTTGGAGGGCAGATGAGAGGAGGTGACAAGTAGTTGTCCTCCACCACAGATCTGTGGGCTGAGGGAGTCCACCAAGGCATAAAACCTTCCTTGTGAGGCTACCTCAGGTCCAGTGCAGAGAATTTATTGTCCTGGATCAAGGCCAAAGGACTGCAGCTCTGGCTCTGCTGCTATCTGAGTAGTCTGGGACCAACATTTTACCTGTAGTTCAATTTTCACCATCTGTTAAACATCTTAAGACATTTGTGCTGAGCATCGAACATGCTGAGTTCTGTATCAGCTGGGTTGTAATTAATGAGTGGTTATGATGTGGCTGTTGGAAGACTTCCACAGAAAGTGGAGCTTCTTTTATCCACAACAGCTCTGCTCCCCCTACTCATCCTCTGCACATTCCCTGTGGGTACATGTAGCTGATCACACAGTACTGATCTGGATTTCCTTGTTCGTAAGCACTGCTTTTTTCCAATACAAAAATGAGATGCCAAAGAAGGTTGTTGACTTCATGTAATTTCTCTGAGGTGCTCAGATACCAAGCTGCTAAGCATACTCTTGATAGATGAGATTAGATAAAGGAGTGAGATCAAATAGCAGTTTTCTGTTACTACCTTCCAGACGGTTGAGATGGAGCTCAGATACTAATGTGATGGGCATCCTAGAAACACCTAAGAAAGATAGGTCATTGAGAAGCAACTTAAACCATTCTGTTCCCCTACAACTGTAGCTATACAGACGCTTTTCCCCACCCCATTAAACTCATCTCTGCTACCAAGAGGCAGCAGTCTGTGTCTCTATAGGTATAGTATTTCTGGCTCTTTTTGTCTGCCTGCAGTGACTGTTGGAAAACAGAGTTTAAAGACGAGTATGTAGCAAAATGCAAATTTGTACATATGAAACTTTAAAAATTAATCAGCAAAAATGCTATCCCTCTTTCAAATTAGCAAGAATGATGATTCTAATTCCCATGATATTTGATTAGAGAGCTGGGAACTTTTCAAAATATACTTCTAACAGATTAAACTTGTTGATGTTTTGTGAACTAATCCTATGACTTCAGAAGGCTTTGATACATATTTTGTCTCGGTAAATGGATTTTAGAGGACACAAGTAGTCAATAGATTGTTAGCATTAAGTAAGTTCAGAAGAGTGCTGCTCTACTGGGATTTGAATCTTTATCTCAGTGGTAATATTTGACATCTAATTTTGATCAATAGTTAGAAAAGCGTTAACTACCTTCCAGGAAAACTTTCATAGAAGCTATCAGGGGAATTATTTTTTGCTGAAATGCTCAGAAGCATTTTTGGAAGAGATATGAGGAAAAGATGGAGAATTAAATCTTCCCACGGGAAGATACAATATAAGAGAAGAATTCCAAGCACTTTCATGCAGAGACATCCCAGGTCATCCTTCTCCTCTGTCCTGTTCCCCTTGTATTCTGACAGGCCATTTACACTCCCTCTAGCAAAACATGTAGGGGACTTGAGACCACGGGGTCCATGTAAACACAGTTTCCATGGCCTTTCTGGGACTACTTGCCTCCTAGTCTTCTACCCCTGCTAGTTCAGACTCTTCCCTTGATGAGAAATGTAAGAAGAGTTTTGTACTTTCATTTTGAAGTTAGCAACCAGGGCTGTGCTCTGGGTGTGAGAAGAAAGCTGCCCCACATTCATCTCAGAATCTAGGCTACTGAACATGTCTGGAGAAGAACAGCATTTGCAGAAGAGAGTATTTACAAAAGCTCCAACTGTTTTCTTGAACGAGGACAACTTGTGCACCACTAACTTCTCTTAAGACTTCCTTCTTGAGAAGAGTCTCTCTGCCTTGGAGATTAGCAAACTGTAGAGGCAATGCCCACAGCAGAGTGAAGAAACATCCCTCTAAACTGGAAGAAATTGTCAGCCAAGGAAGCTGTGTGTCTCCAGACTGTGACACTGATGAGGCTCTATTGCGATCTGTACCATTTAGAGCTGCAGTGCCAAAGAATGGAAGTGTTTCTAATATCACACCGGACAGCTCTGCTCAGGAATGTTCAAAACTGAAGTGAATAAGAGGAGATTACTAATCTCTCATCCCCTGTGGCATCACTGTTTCAGAAATCCTAGTATCCTTTCCTCAGGAGGAAGCTTTCGGCCACCCTTGGCAACACTGAATGATCTCTTCGCTAGCTTGTGTTTAGGCCCTGGACCAGTGCCCGGTTTTCAAATCCCATATGCTTTGTGCTACGAGGGGGTGCCCCTTCTGTCCCTGGTGTCTCTGTTCCACCTCAGGCTGAGACTACAGAGGTTTGGGCCAGCAACTTCTCTATTACCTGTCCGGTAAGAGTCAGTTCTTCCGATGAGACGTGGTCTCTAGAAGTCCCTGGCACAGCGGTGTGCATTCCAGATTCCACTTCAATTATTCACATGGGGCTGCAGCGTGCTACCTGCCACTCAGACAGCCACTGTCTATCACTTCTCTTTTAAATAAGACATGCTCTCCTCTAACCACAGAATAAGGTCTCAGGAGCTGACATGTATTTACTCTACGTGGGGTTCTTGATCCTACCCTTTTGAAAACACAACCTCCTTTAAGGTATCAGCAGCAAGCCCAGAGACAGGTTTGGTGAAGCACATGAGGACACACTTGCACCGTTTGAATTGATTTAGCAATTAAGAGCAAATCTCCAAGTCTCTGTCTCTTAAGCTTTGGAGACCATGGGGCGCACACCTGAGCTTTAAGACACTGATGTTCTGTAGGTTTAAAATACAGTGTTTTCTGTTTTAAAACCACAAGAGTCCTGTACTCGTGAAGCTTATTTTTGTGCTGAAGGATTCTGAGAATCCAAACTGAACTGCTCAAAGCCTGGTCTTAGGGATGCTGTTTGTTCCTTGTGACCTGTCAGAAGCACTTTGCTCTTGTGCTCATACACCTCAGAGAAGATCAATGACTGGCATTGCTCTACTGGAACCCAGTGAGCAGCAGCCAGCTCTGTGCAGCACATCTGGGGTTTCTAAACATACAAATGGTCAGAGACTCTTTCTGGACTACTAAGAATTATGCGATAGACTAATTAGAGATGACATTTAGAAAGGGATTTTCCATTGTAGTTCCAGAAAGTCTCAGATTTCACCTATGAAAAGGGTGCTCTGACTGTCAGTCCAAGGGCCATGCTATGCCCACAGAAAATTCCTTTGCCTTGCTGGAAATGGGGAACAGCTGCTAGGACTGCACACAAGAGCCAGCAGCTGAATGACCCCTATGGTGCCTGTACACAATCAATTATTAAGAGTCAAGACCCGCCACCGTTGCATTCCACATGACCTGCAAGACAGGTTGTGGGAAGAGAGCTGCAGAGGGATTTAGCCAGAATCACCTGGAAAGGCTGCATTGTCCTACTCACATCCAGCATGTGTGGGGGAGCGTGCCGTTTGTTTTACAGTAGACTGCTGGGTCAGACAGGGTTAGCAAGACAGTAGATCATGCAACTTTTAACTGTGTTCAAAATCTACAGAGCTTGCTGGGATTAAAAAAAGGGTGGAATGGCATCAGATATACCAGTGCTAATAGCATTGGCTGGCTTTTTCCTGTGAAGTAAGGTACTGTTTGTACTGTCTAAGAGCAGGTACTACCCATTAGCTGTAAAAAAGGTGCATTTTTATATATTAAGGCCAAGACACGGTAAGGCTTGGTTTTGCCAAACACTTCCATAGCTGCTTTATAGACACTTGCTCTTGAGTTTGTGAGCCCCAATTAGATGATCAACACCCCAGAGCAGGTGGAATTAGAAATGAGGTTTACAGCAGCCTAAGGATATTGGGGAGTCTGGACTTGTGTGGAGCCTGACCCTTCCCTAGGACTTAGGTATTTACCTGTGGCCTTGAGTTAGTTACCCGGGTACAATGGGGATTCATGACTCCTGGGCAGTTTCATAGAAGTCATCCCTTTTCGACACAAGTAACTGTCTCATCAGGCATGTGCTTACCATTAGAGCAAGGCACAAAACACAGCAGCTGTAAACACTTTCCTTCAAAAGCAAGGATGGAAGAGGGGACAGCCTCATGCCTCGTGTCATGATTGACAGTTAGCTCCCACGCCAAGGAAATGTCAAGAAACAAAGCAGTGTCCTTGAATCCTGGTACTGCACTCGTGCTTCACAGCTGATGCAAAGTCTGTAAGGTAACCATGGTGTAGCAAGAGCCTGGCAGTGATGCAGAGTGTGTGAGAGCTATCATGTCTTGTCATCAGTCAGTGCAAAGCCCATATTCACGTCCCTTCCACAACACCTGTAAGTAGGTTGCATTATGAACAAAGTTGCATATGAGAAAAATGAAACTCTCAGAGAAATTTTTTCTAAATTTCCAGCCCTTCAAAGTCTCTGTGTCCAGTCAGCTTTCCTTAGGTTATACATAAATAGTACAAAATTACTTGTAACACTTTGTATTCGTGTACTGCACACTTATCTGATCACATAACCTCACTGCCTCCTTGCACCTCCTCTCTGGCCATCTCCTGGTTTTCCAGTTGAATCACAGCACCAGCTTTGCCAACAGTATGTTTTTGCTGTGGTTGTATGAGGAAATATCAGTATTAGCAACACCAGATACCTGACAATCATGAATCAAGACACAAAAAAAGTGCAAGAGTTTGCTTTAAAAACACATTTTTAAGAAACATCTAGGTTTTATTCTACCTGACTTCTTGCATTTCAGTATTGAGACTCTTGCTTTCAAGCTTTTCTCCTCCATCACCATGGTTAGAAACAATATTTTGGTCCATGAGCTGGGTGTGCCAGAAGCCACTAGATATCTGAGGCTCACAATAAATTGTTTGAATTGACAATGTTGTTCAGCTGTTTGTAAGACTATCTGGCATTTAAAGCCAGTGCACAAAAAAATCTGAAGTGGGTAGAAAATGTTGTCGGACTGGAATGGCAGCTGACTTTGCAAAGGTGTAAAGGGCAGTGAAGCATGAGTGGTGACAGTTGCCTGCACAGTCCCTTGCCTGCCATGGCCTTCCCATGTGGCCTTGGACAAGTCACTTGGCATCCCTGGGCCTCAGCTTCTTGACATTGAAAAGGTGGGACATTTCCTCCCTGCACAGAGGTGCTGAGGAGATAGGCATGTTAGAAGGACAATGGGATGGGGCAGTAAGGTTTATAAGATTTGTTCTACAAAGTCAAAGTAATAGAGAGTCAGGGTTATCCTGGATTCAGAAATGGAAATAGTTTATCATGTTGAAACTGTCTCAGGAAACTAAGATATTAAGTAAAGTATTTTCCCTCCAAGAAAAACCCTACAACTCAATTCTGCTACAACAGCTTGTGGAAAAATCTCACTTGTCTTTCTTCTTCAGTTGTTCTGAAATATGAGTGTTTTTTCTCATTTTATTCTAAAATTCTTTAATTGCATGAGCATCTTCATCTAGGTATAAAGCAAAGTTGCTTTGTTAACATTAATTGGTGAGCCTTCAGTTTAGTTCTCAATCATTTCTCTGAGGGATAGCAATGAAAAAGGTTAGAAAGATACTGCCTAGTAGGATACAGAGGAGCTTGGCTTCAGAATTTATCAAATTGACTGAATTAGCAAGAAGATTCCTTCAGGCCTTTCACTTCAATGCAAATAGCAACATGCAAAAAGCTCTGCATGTCTGCAGTGCCACCTAAGTTCAGATGAAATGTTTTAGTAATGCCTTCACGCAGTCTGTCTGGTCTCCTTGTAGAAAAGAGCGGCCAGGCTCCACCAGCAATATCTTACCTTGCAAACCTCAACTCAAGCAGCTCTGTCTGAACTGAGCCAAGGAACCCGTGCCTCATACTGTGACTCTGGGTTCAGCTGCCCTGAGATCATTGTAGCTCCCTTCAGCCTCTTTCACTTTTCCCCATGGGTCTGTAACAAAGCTCAGTTACTAAGACAATAAAGATGGACCTAAAAGAGAACTAGACCTTGTTTTGTAATCAACCCTCCAAAGCTGTTGTGGGTTAGCAACATGGTTCCACTTTTGACTCATCTCTAGAAAAGAGCTTCCTTTCTTTCTGCCAAAAAAGGTGACCTGCCAGCTAGTCTGATGCAAGGTAATTTGTCCTGTTTATCTGATGACTTTGATAAGGTATAGAGATTACTGCTCTTCCTTCATACTAAAGTTCTGGTTTGTTTATATGCTGTAATCCCAAGTGACTTTTTAAGGTAAGAGCTTGAACATGGCAATAATTTGGAGAGAAATCTTGGTTGTAAAACTAAAAAAGCACTTTAAATATGCTCTTGATGTCTTTTCTTCCAGCTTGCACATTTATCCCTAGTCCTGGCCCCTCTCAGCAGTCATGAGATAAGCTTTGAAGAAAGAAGGCCGTTGATTGACGGCTCATTAGAAGTTGCAAGAGCAGCAAAAGGGAGCCTGCCGGCAACCGGGACTTGCTGTCTGCCTGGCCCAGAGGCTGCTGGTCAGCACTGGCCTGAGAGGAACAAAGACGGCAGGAGACAGTGGAGGAAAACAACATGAAATTTTCATGGTGTGCAAGAAAGGCCAGGTGTAATGGATCAGGGCCAAAGCATCCCCTGCCCCCACTGCCCCGCCGCATAGATTTACTTTCTATATATAGGCTCTAACAGATAGTATAAGTTGTGCCATGTGGCACGCACACACACACACAAATTCAGAGAATCCTGATTTCTTGATGCCAGACTGAATTTATCTGTCAATCCATTTATAAATTAAATGCTCCAAGCACGTACAGTGTTAATATCTGTACATATTAGATGTCATGGCTCCAGCCTTAGATAAGGTCACACACCAAGCCAATCTCACCCCTGCAGCGTAAGCCAGGCAAGGTTTACTAGGAATGAATTTGGGTTAACGTGCCTGCCAGTAGTTATGTTTGTTTTTACAAATCCTGTTTATCCCTCATGTAAGCATATTTCTCATAGTTAGAAGGCTTCTACCAGGCACATGCCAATCCACCTTCAACCCACAAACTGTGTTGTCTGTTTCTTTAGCTTCCCTCAGGGGTCTTTCAAGCCCCCTGTTTCATGCTGGAGGGCACTTGCTCCAAACACCAAAACCCTTTCTCATCATGAAGGGCTGCCAGCCCTCCCTCAGCCTGTGAATGCTAAACGATAGAGAGGCGTTCATAACAAATTAATGCAAGGAAAATTAGCCTTTGCCCTTTGTATACAGTGTCACCTGACAATAACTACAAGTTATTTTTAGTTGAAACTTTCCAATGGTGTTTTTTTCCTCTTTTTCACGTTGAGGAGTATTCTGATTAACATGTAAGTAAGTGCTTGATGTCAAAGATCATATGATTTTTATTCCTGCAGGTCACTTCATCATACTTCTGTAAATACTCAGAAAAACAGTTTTCTGTCTTATCTAGTAGTTATTTAACTTGTAGTTATTTTGTAATTATCTACTTTTCATGAACAGTCAAATACAAGAGCTTCAATTTTATCTTTTGTAAGCTTTCAGACTAGTAGAAATTCACTATGCAAGTGGATCAGTACAGCTGGATTATGTTTAATTGGACATTTTACTATATTAAATACATGCATAATCTTTTGTAAAATACTCCTAAATCTGTGAGACCCTGGAGGAAACACTAGACTTCAACACAAAATTACCAAAAGAAGATAGAGTTGGGCTGCAACAGCTGCTGTTAGACTGTTTAAGCTTAGAAACTCTCATATCCTCCTGGAATTTAAGCAATGCTTCTATTCACATGCAGACCTTACATGTTGAGGAGAAATAGTATTTTGTGAAATGGATAAACTGAGACTGTACACATTATTATGGCATGGAATTTTTTGATAAAACCTAAGACCATCACCACTGTTCTTCAGTAAGCATAGCTTAATATTAATTTCCCTTAAGCTAAGTGTTATGTAGGCATAAAGCTAGAGTAAACACACAAATAATCTAGAGCTTGATTTCAAATTAAGAAAAGTTACCTTTCCTAGAATACATAATAACCTTGTTCACCTCTTTAACATTCTTCCTCTTCAGATCTCGAAGAGTTTTAAAGGTGATGCTTAAAACTGTATCTTTATTTTAGCAATAGAAACCGTGTCCTGAGCCAGGTAAGGTGATTTGTCTAAGATCCTCTACAGGTTCACTTTGAGACATCTTTCACTCCTTGTTCTGTCTTCTATTCATGCCTGATCTCATTTTACTTTCATTTAACCACTGAATTTACTTGTAATACTTCAGAAAAAAACTTCTGAAAGACTATCTGCTGTAGAACACAATACATTGATAAGGGTTGGAGCTTGCATACAGAAATCTGCTCATTTCAGTAGAAGTCTGGGGATAGAGATTGAGAGCTCTGAGAGAATCACCTAACACACAGCTAGAGCAGAAAGCTTGTGTGTGCACGTGGAGGCAAATACCCTTTCAAAAAATTGCTACCACAGCACAGCGATACACAAAAAGGCATGAGATGTAACCTTTCTCCTATATTGTAATCCACCCCTTCCCCTAAGTGGCTGCAGTGAATTGAAAGGAAACATTGAAGCAAGCTGCTCATTCTTTCGGTGTGGGGCTGTGTGGGCTTCCTCGAGTCCCGCGCCACACAAAGGCGAGCACTACTCTGCGGGGACCTGGCAGTCCCAAGGGGGCCCGCACAGGAGCTGCCATATCCCTCCATTGTGATTTTTCTTCAAAAATAGTCTAGTGCTTTACAAAAAGCCCAAAACACAATAGTGTGACTCAGCAGTTTGGATTTGCATGCTACCAAGCTAACTCTGTAAAGGTGCTGTTGCTGATGACTAAAAAAAGGGTGATGCCAGTGCCACCTGCTTTTGAACCTTGCTTCACAGTCAGCTTTCAGTAAAGTCCAACCATCTCATGTCAGTACTGCCGCAGAGCTGTCAGGTGTCCTTGGGCAGACTTATCAGATAGTGTGAGATGCTGAAAAAACAGGCATTGAAGGAAAATGTACATAGAAGTAACCTAATTGTCAAACCTGCCCCATGACTTTGGGAGGCCAGCTAGCATCTTGGACTGGATACCAGAAATCATTAGGCACATGTGGTAGCTATCTCAGCTTCCCTGTCAGCAAAGTATGTTGGACACTGGCTTGCCTGCCTCTCTGTTACCACAACAATAATATTTGTAAAGTGCTTTGGCAACAGAAAACACCAACCGCTGCTAGTAGCTACAGCTTGTAACACTCCGTGGCAGTGCTGGGGCCTGGAGTCACCAGAGACTAGGTGGTAGAAAGCAAAAGGACTGGTGAGCAGCAAAGAAGAAAAAACAAGAGAGGAGACAGCGTCAGCAAACAGAAAGCAGAGATGAGAGAAAGAAAGAGTAGCGGCAAACTATAATGAAAGAGAAAGAAAGGGGGAAAAGAACATGAGAGATGATTTAACCAGACATAGTCCTTCAGGTTAGTCCCTTGAGGCACGGGAGTGATGAGTTGGGTCAGGCATAAGGCTGTGCAGCACCAGTAGGGAAGACAGGTTGCTTCCGCAAGGAGGAAAAAAACAACCCTGAGTTATAAATGCAGACAGAGAGGGTGATGCCTGTCCATCTCCATACAGCTCCCCTGTGCCCTCCAGCTACCAAGAGGTAGGACCCACAGCTCTCAGATGGCTGCCTGGCTCAGCTCACCCTGGCTTCTCCCCCCTTCTCGACCTGCTCCTCCTGCCATTCCTCTGAAAACAGCCATTATCCTGCTGTCTATGGGAAACCCTCACAAAGTCTTTAACTGCCCCAAGTCTGTGGGTACCCGATTGGCTTTCAACATTCCCATTTTGGTTTCCCCCCTTTGCCTTCCCCCTAAGTTTTCCTCTAACCACAAGTTCTGGGCAAGATTTAAAAACCTGTGGCAATGCTCAGGCAAGACTTCTGTACCCAAGGTACACATGGACACTTGAAAAGATGGCCATTTAGGGTTTGAAACATTCCAATAAAGCAGTTTTTTGAAATGAAGTGTGCTATTTATTCAACTGCAGATTACTTTCTCCATGAGTTTTTTTTTGAAACTGTATTTATCTCTCCCTTTAAAGAGAAGACAGCTCTTGTGCTTCACGGGGGTTGGTTTTGTTCCAGACTGCTCCATTTTCAGTGAGCAACCCCCCAGTTTTTCTTTTCTTTTCACAAAAATAGTTCATTTAAAAATTGGAAGCAAATAATGAAAATTGGTCCAGAGAGTTTCATGTTCTGTTATGAGTTTTCCACATGTGTCAATCTGCTCTGCCCCTGCACACCATCAGCACCAGGCAGGAAGGGAGGATGGGAGTTTGAAGGAAGACAACCTCCCTTTAACAGAATGGACAAAAATACTACTTGCCACCTGCTGTCACCTTTTGAAGGAGCTTGATATGTTTTCTAGCACAGTATTGTCCACACCGTACACCTGTAGAACCTGAAGCACAGTCCAAGTGAGTGGATCCCACTGTAGTATTGTGGCAAAGCTTTGGCAAAGCTGGGGTGCAGGTGTCTCTTCCTGATTTCCCTGCCCTCTGCAGCTCCTCCTGCCCTGTCAGTCCTGGCAGCAGGTGAGCTGCTAGATTTGCACGAGGGGGCCATAAAAATGAAACAGAGATTGTAAGAAAGAAATGGTGAACACCCCTCCAGATTTAAGGAGGGAGTTCACTGTAGTTTTGTAAGAGGATCTCATCTATCTCTTTAATAAGTAAAGAATTTGGGTGACACAGGACCTTCTTGTCTCCACTGGAGGACATTTTTTCCCCGGGGAACCTGAAGCTCAGTTATTAAAAATGAAAATCTGTCTCAGCCTTTCAAGTCAGTTCTTGGGAACACCAGCAGTTAAAAAGGAGCCAAACCGAGGGACCCTTTCCAGATAAAGCTTTTGTGTGATCTTGGTACCAGGACGACTGCATCCAGCTGCACAGAGGAGAAAAGGTGAGATATGATGCTTGTTATATATCACACAGAAAATGCTCCGTTTCCTCTTCGGTGCTGCCTACCTGGAGTGTTGAGCTGCATGTTTGCAATTCAAACCCCAAGAAAACCCTCTTCCCCAGACTGCCTGGTGCAGCTCCCCAGGCTGCTGTGAGAGATGGGTTTTCATGAGCATTAGAGGTACTGAAGTGAACTGGAGAATCATTGGTTGCCATTCCTTCAGGAAAATTGTAAGGTGTTCTGTTCTGCCAAATTATATTCAGACTCGTTTTCCAGGTTTTGAGATTTGTCAGAATGTTTGTTTTTTCCTACCCAAACCATCTGTTCTAGTTTTAATGGAATTTGGAGAGTATTTGCCACTGGATTCACTTGGAGAAAAATAAGGTCTTCAGTTTTATGTTAGTCCTCATAAGTATGCATTAAAAAAACAACATTTACAATGAATGCAGTGAAAACAAAAAGTCAAAGAAGCAAAGGAGATTTTTCTACAAAAAAGTGGAGGGTTTTTTTTCCTCATAGCAACCTTTAACTTTTGTGGTTTATAAAAAAACCTGCTAACAGAAGGGGAGTTTATTAGTATCACTAGCTGATGACAATAAAGACAAAGATCAAAAAGTACTTTTAAGACTATTCTATGGGTGGTGAAACAGAGGACATATGAAAACGGAAGACCTGAATTCTGCTCCTGCTGTTTATGCTGCAGGACTTGGTGCAGAATACAAGAGGGAAATACAACAAAGGAAGAAGAAGCAAACATAAGAATGAAACGGGAAAAAGCACCAACAACTGTGTCCCCAGCAAGAGACTCTGATCAAACATATTCTGAGCTGACTGAATATTCAACAACCTGTAGGCCCTTTATGAAACTGATAGGAAAATTGCAATTGGAGCAAAAAATAATAAAGTCCTTTTTATATTTTTCTATATTTTTTTAATATTTATCTTTTTATATATTTTTAATAAATAGAAAATGTGAAGCACTCAGCAGCTTCTAGCACTAGATATTCCTTTTGAACTGTTAGCAAAATAAGGCAATTCTAGTTTTATTCCCACTTTTACTTTCTAGATTCAGTTTAAATTTTACTGCACCGAGGTCTTAATGCATTGCTCTGCTAAACACCCTGAACAGTCCTGAATTGCGCTAGAACACATAAACACTCAGCACTGGGATCAAGTTTCTCTGCTTTATCTTCACATTCAAGACAATCGTGCTCTATTTTTCCACCATTTTCCATCCAAAGATGAAAGTTTTTGAGGTCAAACCTCAAGAAGTAACACTGAGCATTTACCAGAATAAATGCAGTACTCTCTGATGGTTCCAACCAAAGGTCCATGTAGCCGAACGTGCAGCCTTTGGCAGTTCTTTGCCAAATGCATGACACACCAGTGTGATGTTCCTCTTCTGTAAGATGGGAACAGTAACACATCTGTGTTCTGCAGAGACCACATGCGATGTCCTTTGTTAGGACCTCTCTATTTTATGTCCTGTGAGCAGCATTGAAAATAATGAAAACTTAGGGAATTTAGAATATGTGTGTGCCCTGAAGTAGGGTTGATTATTTTCATTAGTTTAAAAAACAATGGAAAAATAAACTAGATTTTTTTTTTTATGTAATAAAAAAAATTATCACTTAGATATTTTGAACCTGTTCTTTCAAAAGAATTTTTCAGCCAGGTGATTTACACTGGCACACGTTGACCAGGAAAGTTGTGGAGTCTCCACTTTTCATGCAGAGATATAGAGGAAAGACTTAATTCTGTCCAGCACTAGGTATATCTGGTGAGTCCTGAGTATCTTCAGTGCCCATTACCAGCCATGTTCCAAAAAGTTCTTGGCATTTTAGAATTGGGTCTTACCACGCTGAATGGAAAATGCAAACTCCTGTCTCCAGTGTCTGCAGTAGGAGTCAAGTGCAGCACCCTGAGAGAGGATGAAGCATTTTACCAAGGCAGTGCCATTATTTGGTGAGAAAAAGAGTTTTGGTTTCAGAAGAGTGAAAAGAAACAGCCCTGGTGAGCTGCCTTAAAATTTGCCCTCTTCAGCAGAAAAGCCCAACAACAATATCCTCTCACTATTATTTATAGTCAGGAGGTGATCCTGCCCCCAAGTACACCTTTTAAAATGTGCAGCACTTTCTCCTACCAGCACTGGGTGCTTAACCCCATGAGCCCTTCCATCAGGACAGAGGCCAGCCTTCTCCAAGAAGCTGGCTTCTGTGAGGAATGCACAAGGACAGTCAAAACCTGAAATTCAAGCTGGGCTTTTTCTGCCTCACACAGCAGTAAAATGTGGCAGAACATAGTAAGTCTGTTAATAAGTGTCAGGGCAAAAGACAGTGTTTTCCACTCCTCAGCACTCAGATTGAGCCCACTAAAAAATCATCCCATTGACAAAATGTTCTTAAGATAACAATATAAATAGAATCAACCCCAAACATTTTTCTTCTTCATCCTTTGCTTTATGATCCACGAGGTTACCCTTAATTCCCTATTCCAACCATGGGAGCTACAAAAATAGAAAAATAGAAATGAAAACTGAGCTCATGAGACAAGACTATCCACACCAAAGTCAAGTTGGCCCTGTGTGGGTTTCAGAGCCCACCCAGGCAGAGCAACTCACAAGATGCATGCCTAAGATCACCATGTACTCTGCAATTACAGCACAATGCTGACAATAGCGTTCTGTCAGTAAAATAAGAATAAATAGTTCTGAATACGCGTAGGGGATATGCAGGGGGAGCTAACTAAATAAAAGAAGCAATTTTCTTCACTAGTTTTTAGAGCAGTAGAGTGGGCTGACAGAAGGGTTATAGGATGGCACAGTATTTCCCTCCACAGATGTCACAGGGACACTACTGCACGTGATTTAAGATTAATCTCTTGAATCAAAATGCCACCGTGTACACTAATGAGCAAAAAATCTCTGGCAGAGTCTGTCCCTGGGGCTCCCCCGCTCCCAGGTAAGATGCTTATTTCCATGCTATTGTAGAAACTCTCTCGGCAGAGTGCGGTGAGGTTGCTGGTATAACTTGCCCCCGATTCACAATTTTCCATTTCAGACTCGCTGTCTCTGTCTTGGTTTCGGTCTATTTACTCGGAGCCATTTCTTAACAATGTCTAATTTCCTCAAGGAATCCCTCTGAGTCCCCTCTCTTAGAAATGCTGCCATATCTTTTTTTTTAATCACTGAAAGGCACAAATATCCTTCCTGAGCTCTCTTACCATCCAGCCTGATTATATACATAGATTTCAGTTTCCATACATTTTCTACACAGTAGGAGTTCCCAAAACGCCGCCTCTGGGGATATAAAGCATGGCCCCAACTGCAGCTCAACAAGATGAAAACAAAGCCGATCAGGTACTGTTTTTACTGTTAATGAGCCTAACCAGCAGGCAGTTATTACTCAGTCTGGAAGACATAAGTGGTTGGAATCACAGCACATCATATTTATTTATAGCAATGCACGTTCAGATTAGAAGTAGCCCTCCAGCATATGGCATTTTGCCATGGCCTGACCATCAGTGTGATAAAGTTTGAACATCTTGAAGATATAGAAGCCTTTTGTTGCCTTTTCTTTTTTTTTTCCTTTTTTTTTTTTTTAATAGCAGTCTTCTCCCCTGATACTCACAAACGGCTTGACTATCAAAAGTGGACAATGAAGCATAATTAATTTAAGTTCCCACCTCGTACTGAAAATTAAAGAAATAAGTCCTTTTGCTTTCTCACTTGGCGATGAGGTACAAGTCAAACATGAGCTGATCTTGTAACAAAGCAAAGGCTCAAGCCTTCAAGCAAATAAAAGATTAGAAATGAGCCCTGGACAAGAACCACAAAGAAATGGGTTTATTGAGAGGATGCGCGTTATTAGCCTGTTGATCTATTAATGGCAACTGCAAATACTGCATCCAAAAATCCCACTGACTCCGAAGCAGTTAACTGGAGAGGTGCACAGAGCCTGGCCAGGAGAATGTGATATGAAGAACCTGCCATAATTTGCCTCACCTTGCTAGCCATCGGTTTCCAATCTAACCCTTCCCCTGAGTTTAAGTTACAAACCTCAATAACTGTGTGGCAGACTTGACAGCAATTAACATTACTCAGATGCTAGATGGGTTTTTAAATCTCCTTTCCAAGTGATCTTGTTACGTAGGTTTTAAAAACAGCCTGACAGGGTGCTGCTTTGTGATAAGGAGCCGGGTCCTGCCGCTCAACCTGGTGAGATGGTGCTATTGATTTCAGGAGGAGCTGATAAATCAACAGTAGTCTAAGGGTAAACAGTACTGAGCTGCCGTTTGGTGCATGAGGCTTGTTTGTTTGTTTGTTTTTTCTTAGTCTTCTCAGTGAGGGGGCTTCACAGAAAGCACTATTCAGAATTTATCCTTATTGATTCAGCTATTTACTCCAGCGTTCTATTCATATACAGGAAGGAGCGTGACATGCTGCAAAACACTCATACCTCAGTGTTCAGACTTCAAAAGTTAAGGAGAAGTTTGCAAGTCATCTAAAGCTAAGAAAGAGAGAGTTCTCTTGGAAAATAACTAGCTGGAGTCAAACTCCCATGAGGTTTAAACCCAGCCCAGCCGTGCCGGTAGCTCTGTTCCCGGTTCGGGATTTCTGTAGCAGCAGGATCAGGCTGAGAGCCGGCCCCCGGGGGCCCTGCTCCCAACAGCGAGTCCCGCTGAAGTGGGGCAGACAAAGACGCTCATTTCCTCCCTGCTCCCACCTTAAACAGGACGGAGCAACCTATTTTCCCGCAAAGACTAGGCATGGAAAAGCAGTTTTCAAGCGAAGGCTGCTCTCCTTGTTCCGCAGCCTTGTCTCAGGGCTGCTGGCGAGCTCCACTGCTCGGGCCGGGGCCCCTCCTCCGCCTCCTTCCCGGACCCGATAAGGAGAGTGGCGAAACAAGGACCCGGGTTTCCCCCGTAGCACTCGCCCGGCCGACGTCTGCGGGCGGGGAGTCGGTGGAGTGACACACGGCAGGGCGGCCGCGCCTCCGAGGGGGCCGGGCCGGGCTCAGCCGGCGCCCTCCCGGGAGGTGCCTCACCGCGACCCCGAGCCGCGCCGCGCCACGGGCCGGACCGGGGGCACCTCCCGCGCGGCGGCAGCGGCTGTACCCCGCCCCTCCCCGCCCATTGGTCGGTGGGCGAGGGCGGGGCGCGGCGGGGGCGGGACCGCCGTCAGCTGTTCGCGGTCCGCCCGGCGGCAGCGGCGGCAGTGTGGCGGTGGGGAGGCGCGGCGGCGGTCCGGGGAAGTCCCGGCCCCGCGGGACGCCGGTCCCGCTTCTCGGTGAGTGCCCGGGAAGCCCTTTCGCCGCTGCAGGCCGGCCACTCTGAGCTAGGTCTCCGCACGATCTCTCAGCGCGGCGCCGAGGCCGGGCGCGATCGTGACAGGGAAGGGGATTCGCCCCGGAGCAGCCTCGTCCCGGCCGGGCGGTGAGAAGTGACTCCTGCCCGGGACCCTGCGGCATCCGGGCGGGCGGGCAACTGGCGGGCGGGCTGAGAATGAGGCCAGTGGGCACCGAGAAGGCAGTGATTTGCTGTTGTAGGCAGGCATTGGCTCGTGACCGGTAGTCAGTGCTGGCCGTGCCGGGCCGTCCCGCTGGGCTCGAGTGTCTCGTCCCCCGGCGCTGCCGGCATGAGCCGCGTTTAAATTCTCGGCCGGGGGTGAATCTGCGGGCTTGGAGCCCGGAACGGGAAGAGTTAAAAGCAGTTGGCGGTGCCGAGGCGAGGCCGGCCAGCTTTGTTTTGGGAAGCTGGCACGCACGTGTGTGCTGAGCCCTCCCTCCGGCTCCCGGCCCGCCGCCTGTCAGAGCGGGCGTGCGGCTGCGCCGCGGCCAGGCTTCGCGGAGGTGGCCGCGGCGCGGGGGGACCGGTGGCTTTGCCGGCGGAAGCGTCGTGGACTGGACAGGGCGCGGGCTCCTATGTCCGTGCCCCCACAGTCTGGCAGAGCCCCCGGAGCCCGAGCTGTTCGGTGTCTGCCAAACGGGACGCGGCAGCTCTCAGAGTCTGTGGCTCCCAGCGTGAGCTGCGTTTTTAAGATTGTGGAAGGAATTGAAGAGAGCGGTAGGATGAGCTCTCCTTTACTTTGCTTCGGCGTTCTCTCTTCAGCGTCTCCTCAGAGCTCTGCAAAAAAAAGTCGGACTACGTGTATTGCAGGAGGTCGAGTAAAACTTGTTGCTCTCTCAACTCCCTTTTGTCCAGGGCTGGTCTGCCGGCTCGCTTTGTGCCTTTGTTGCGCTTTCTTGTGCTGAATGCCCGAATCCCAGTGGGGCTCTGATGGATGAGATCTGGCAAATTTTGCTGCAAAGACAAAATACGTTCTCGCCCTGCCTTTCTGTCAGGTGATGGCCATCCAGCAGCAGAGCTGGCAGGAGATCATTCATGCCTGCATCTCAGGGTCTGTGTGTACTCCTTTCGGTGTGCTACTTTAAGCCGTGGATGAGAATGTTACGAGTGCTGTGCAGTACCGCTGTCAGCCAGTGGAGCTGGACCAGCTGTGGCACTGGTACCTGTTCTTCTTTGCAAGCTCTTCTTTCGGAGTAGTGGCTGGGCTGAGTGAACTGCTGCAATGCAACAAGTTAAATAATCATAGTGCCCCTGAGTTAGAGCCCTCCACAACCAGTTTTTGCACTGCTCTGTCCCTTCATCTCCTCTAGCATGTTGGTGTTGTGAGTGCTGCTCACCTGGGGGGAGATGGGAGTACCAAGGGGAGCACTGAACACATCTTTACAAAATTGTTATTAATGTCTCCTTCAGGCCTGAAATTCCTCTTGCTAGTCTTCCATTCTGTTAAATGCTTCGCAAACCAGAGCAAAGGAAGAGACATGAAGAGTTGAATTTCACTGCCTTGTTTGGAACTGGGTGGAAATCCTGGAGATGGATCTCTTAGGAGACTATCTTCCAATTGGGTTAGATGCACAGGTAACAGTAAAGGGACTTGTGTCTTTTTTGGTAAATCTGCTTCTAATTACTATATGTTTGCAAAGAGCTCTGAAATAATTATTTAGGCTCTACTGATGTTTTTGTTGGTTATTTTTTACCACCTACTTTGTGCTGCAGCAGAGCTCAGGAGCATTTACTAATGGTAGCTACAGAAGCCCTGCTTTAAGCACTGACACCAGCAATGTGTTTTATTTAGTAGTAGGATGACTAATGCAGTGACAGTGCATGTAGGCTAGAGGGTAAGAGGTGTAATGAAATGACCATGTTGCCAAGTTTGGGACCTATCTTAAGCTGAGCTGAGGGAAGAAATGAGAAGTTGAAAGAACAGTTGGCCCTTACAGGGAGAAGTTATGGAGAGCTTCACAGAAATGGCTTTGCCAGCTCTTGAGTTTTGCAACCATTGAGGTTTCTTCAAAGTCTGGCCTTGGAGCCTTGTGATTACAAGAGCTTTTCTTCATCAAGTAATAGATGGGAAAAAGTGGATGGGACATACCATAAAGTTCAAATATGGCAGGCCAAAACAAAGCATGCCCCAGATAAGCTGACTGGCACAGGGCGATTTGAAGGATTGGGGTTGCTTTTTTAAAACAATGTCTTTTCAGTTTCTATGTGCTGAGGTTAGGGGTTGACTCTCTCCTTGTGACCAGTTGTGGAATTGGAGCCATGGGTGGACTCTCAGACACATGTGAACTTTGTGTGTCTCTGGCCCAGTACTCCAGGACTTTCCACAAAGCCCTGACCTTCACTCCTGAGTCACTTTCCTCTCCTGCCCATGCAGATGGGCAGCATTGGGAGGGAGGGAGGCAGACATGGAAGGAATGCTGTGCTTTACTCCTGGAGAAGGTGGCATTCTCTCCTGGACAACATTCTTCTTGTGTCTTGGCTGTTTCCTGAAATGTCCCTCTATTGCAGGAGCAATGGATCGCCCCAGCTACCTGGAAGAGGACTATTCTAGCCTGGATGGGCTGGACGATGACGTGTTTCACTCTGATGACTTTGGACTTGCAGGTCAGCCTGGTGAGATGACTGCAACTGGCATTTTCACACAGAACCAGTCCTACAGCTGCCTTCTGGGGAGGTTTCATCTATTCCCCCTCACACACTGCTGTGGTCCCGGTATCAGGCATCCTGAGCAGCAGGACAAGGCAACTCAAACACTCAGCCCGTCCTCTTCCAGTCAGGATGTTATGTTGCCTTGTGGAGTCACTGAAGAGCCCCGGAGACTCTTCTATGGTAAGAGCACTCCAGTGTCACCAGCTTTGCAGCAAGGAAAACTGTCCCTTTAGCACTTCCCCAAGCAAGCAAGGTTTCTTTGATTAGGGCATTTTATTAAAGGACTGAAATTACTTTGCTTTGGTCCTGCTCCCTTAGGAAAGACAGCTTGAATTTTCTTACCCTTGCTTGTCCACTGCAGGAACCAGGCATTTGCTCATTGCTTCAACTCTACTTGATACTCCCACTCTTTTTCTTTTTGGCTTTATTCTGTCACATTTTGTTTTACTGCTAGATGTTTAAGTGCTCACTATACCACATATGCTACAATTTGCCTACATTTTTTAATTTCTAGTGGCCTCATCAACATAGGAAGACTCCTAGAAGTTTTCATCAGAGGAAAGGAAATGCAGAAATTTACATGTAGTGGGACAGCGTTTAGGCTCTTTACTGGAGTTGAAGTCGTTGAGTAAGTGGCATGTCCATCCAGTATGTTACTAGTAACGGATGGGACACCACTTAGCTTTGTGTATCCCATTCAGCTTTAATTCAAATCAGTCCCACTAAATGCCAGAGAACTGAGAAAAGTCTGACAGAAAAGACATAGTAACCTTTAATGAGAGACAACTTGAGGCAGAGATCTTGTAAAACTGCAAAACTGTCATTAAAAATGAAAATAAAATCGGCACTTGGCTGAACTGTAAAGTGGCAAAAGGAACCAAGTGTAAGATCCTGCCAGTCATTTGATTATGGGAAGCAACACAATGCTCTGCTTAATTGATATAAATCTACTCTAAAAAAAAAAAAAAAAAGAAATGTTTTACTGCATGCTTACCGTACACAGTCATTACTGGGCTTCAGGAACTGGACTTCAACATGAGTCAAAAATTTAGTATTATGAGCATCTTTTTTCTCAGTAAAGTGTACTGAATAGAAGAGTAGAAGAGCTATTCTCTGTGCTGGAAAAATTACTTTGGATCTCTGTTTTGCAGGCAATGCTGGTTACCGTTTACATGTCCCTCCAGTTGGCTTTGTGTTGGATCCGCACCTCCAAGAGGAGCCTCAGGAAGGTCAGCGGGAAGCGCGTGCAGAGGTGCAGATTGCACGGAAGTTGCAGTGCATTGCCGACCAGTTCCACCGGCTCCACATACAGAGGGTAGGGTTTCTCTGGAGGGGAAGGTGGGGGTTTAGCTAGCCAAGAGTGGTGCTCTAGAAGACTGGCTCCAGACATCAACTAAGTGGGTTGTTGTCTAAGGCAGCAGACTGCCAGCAGCGGGAAAAAGGCAAGAGTATCCTGATGGATTTTGCTTATGCTAGATTGCTGGCTCTTCCTAAAGATTGGCAGGTGGAGGGAAGAGAATGTGTGGGATTGTGTTTACTGCCTGAGAAGGTAGCAGTTCTGCATTAGCTGCAGCTATTCCAGCTCTTTGAGCTCATTACTGAGGGTCACCGAGGCTTTTTCCAGAGACCTACCTCTTGCTTTTTGTTGCAGCTTTTACTCCTCCAATCTTGTCACCACCAGTGTTTTCTCTTTCGTGGCCCAAATGGCCATCTGTAGCTTCTATCAGCTTCTTCTCTTGGAAATTACAGGAAGACTGGAGTCTGTTTTGACACTCGTGTTGTCTAGTAGTTCTCTGAAATGGTGCAGAGTATATTTAGATCGTGCTAGACTTGTTAGTGACTCCTCTGTCAGGCAGGTCTAGCTAGTGTCTCAGACTTGTGACTAACTTCCTCACAACAAAAGACAGATGTAAGATGCCATCAGGTCTGCAAACCACACTCCAGAATCTTGATTTAGTTTTTTCTTCCTTTTTTTTTTTTTTTTTAAATAAAGAAACCCTGCTCTTCAAAGAAACAAAACAAAACGAGCACCCCTAAAGCCCTTGATTCTTTCTTCCTTGCCCTCCTTTCCATGGAAATCCCAGCCTATGCAGTGGTGGCAGGGCTTTGGCAGTAGGCAGCAGTTTGCCACTTCTATGCAAGCCCCATGAGGAAGGAGAGTGTGTATTTTCTTGCGTATGAAAAAGCTGACATTGGTGCTGACTTAAGAGAGGGACAGAAAGCTTAGCGTGCTCCAAGTGAGTTGGTGCTCTGTTAACTGTGGAATTTATTGCAGTTCTTCTCAAAGGTAAGTGAGGATCTCTTTCCTCAGCAGAGAACGTGGCTTGAGGCTGGGCAAGCATTTGGTTCTTTCTGTGTCATCGGGAGAGATGAGGGAATTCTGGGACTCGTAATCTCTGAATAGCAGGAGGATTAAAGAAGCTCTAACAGGAAGAGTACCCTGTAGGAATGCAGATGGGGCTATGAATGTCGCTTCGCAAACTGCAGCAATAACGAGCTACTGCCAGATTTTTAATGTGTGTTGTGTGTGTTGAAGGGGGGGTTTTCCCCAGTGCCACCTTTATGCCAGCGGTAGCCGAAGACCCACCTCTCTAGACAGGTTCTCGGAGGAGGCGAGGTTAACGATCCCGGAGCCCTGGAGCGAAGTGGTGGAACTGGTTGTAACTTGACCCCGTTCATCTCCGAGGCTGAGGGGGGGGAGCGTACCTATCTGATGTCTGCTCTTTGGAAACCCATCCAGGAGTGCCCACCCAGCTCGGCCCCGATGGCGCTGCCCTGGCCCGTGCTCTTTGCTGCCCGGTGGCTTGTGGCGAGCTGCCAGCCGCGTGGGCTCCCGGTGCCACGCACAGGCCGGCGAGCCCGGGCGGCCGGCCCAGAGCGCTGCCGGCCGAGGCGAGGCGGGCTGGGCCGAGCCGCGTTGGGCCGCCGGCCCGCCAGGCCTGTGGGAGGGTTAGTAAACAAAGGCGCCCGCCCGCCTGCGCTGCCTGCCCGGCGGCGCAGCCAGCGGAGGAGGAGCTGCACTCGGCTGTCTTTGTTTGAACTGGAAGAGCAACAAGTTGTAAAGGGGGGGGGCGGGAGCGGGAGCCGCTCAGTCATTTCCATTTGAAAACAAAACAGAAAAGAAAAAAAAAAAAAAAAAAACAACCCGAAAACTTAACCCGAGGACGGAATAGTTCAGCCAGTGGTTCTCCACAGCCTGACCCTGGAATAGGTCTTGGCATTTGGACCCGCAAAGGGATTCTTGTTTGTCAGGAAAACTTGAGTTCAGAGCCACATAGTGGTGTCCAAGGCACCGTTCCCCGTGGAGTGTTTTGTTGTCATGCCCAATCCCTTCCCTCCCAGCCCCGCATGGAGGATTTCCTTTGGCTTTCGGCACAGATCTCCGATGCAGAAGCCCCTCTGTCCTGTGTACAGTGACTCTCCCCAGCCTATTGCTGAAGAAGCAAGCAGTCTGCCCCTGGAGACACGTGAACTGGTTCACAATGTGTTGTGGTTTGGAAGGAGCAGTCTCTGAGACATGGAAAACTGGGCTGTTGTTCATCTTGCTGTGAAACTAATCCCTGATTTGGATGCCCCATTCCAGCTTGTCTCAAACATTAGGTCAAAACCGACTTTCCAGAATGGTGTCTTGAATCAGATTTAGAAATACCACAAAGTTAGTCACACAGTGTGGTCTTGTGAAGTCCTGAGAGAGAGCAAACCTGCTTTTCAACAGGCTCTGCCTCTTTTTTTTGGAGCCTACAAAACATCTTATCTGAACATGTGGAAAGAAAATGTCAGTTCTTTTTCGGTGGGAGTTAGGAAAGGCTTTCAGCATTGGAACAGTGCACTCACCTAGCTCGAGAGTTGCCCTCTCATAGCTCTTGAGTTCCATGAGACTCTCCAGCAGTTCAGGTTATGGCTTCCATTCTGCTGCCGCAGCAGCAACACTGTGTTGACGCAAAGGCTGCTGGTTAATGTACATCCCTGCCTGGGAGAGGAATTGTGCAGGCAATAGCTGCTGAGGCTGACGTCACTGAGTTGTCATTGGACTCAGCTGCATGCACAGGTCTAACCCCATCCCACACTGGGAACCCTGGAGAGTCACTGTTATCTCTTCCCTGGGCTCCCAGAGCTATGTGGTATTTATTCTGTGGTTCTTGGCTATACAAAAAGATTTTTGGGTATGCATCTTGTACGAGTAAGAAAGTTGGCTGCACCTATGCTTGCTTTTGGCATGTACACCATTTTCAGGGTTTCATTTCCTATTAATATATTAAACAGAATACAGTAGTTTAAAGCCTGGCTTTTTCATCCTTAGACCAGTGCTAGAGCAATAACACAACATTCCCTAGCACTCTGCAGCTTTCATCTCAAGATGCTGAATTTATTATTGGAAGAACTCGAGCAGTGCTCTGTGTCCCTAAATAGCAAAGCCTGCTACAGGTTGATCCAGTTTGCAAAGGGCTCTGCAGAATGACGTGCCAGACCCATCTATGTTTTCTCAATCTCTTTAGTACCTCGTACCTGTTTTAGGCTGTGTAGCTTCTGGCAATATTTCTTCTGTTGGGCTTTTCTCACCCTGCCTTTGGAAAACAAAGGTAGCCAAGCCATGCTTTCTGCAGGAGAACCCAGCACCTGCTGCTTCCTTCTTGGTTTGGAGCAAGTGTGCCTTTTACCATGGGATCTGTGAATTGCTTGCTGTAGGCTGAGCTTAAAGAGAGCACACTAAGGTTATGTAGAACAGAGTGGAGCTTAGGGGATCTGCTGGCTAGTCAGCACCCCATGTGCCTGCACCCCATGTGTCCAGGTTATGGCAACAAGTGCTTAAGTGCACTTGAGTTTCCTCATCTTGAGAAAGGGCTTTAACCTGTGCTGAACCAACAGCGTATTTCACAACATGACCTGCTGCTAGATGGGGAGTAGACAACGAGGGATGGCAGCAGCAGCAGCATAAAACCACCCCATAGGAGCATGGGGTTATACAAGAGTGTGGAGGATGACACTATATTGGTATCACACCCCTTCGGTTTGACTTGCTCCACTGAAACACTAGAATGCTGTGGCTTTTTCCAAATAAAATAACTGTTTCTAAGCAGGCTGCAGCTTTGAGGGAACTGCTTTTATCACATTTCTTCTTCATGGTGATAAGATCACTTCACAGGGGATAAAATTGTCTCTTTAAGAGCCAAGGAGTGGTAGCCTTCAACAGTTCTGGGCTTGGGTCCAAGCAGAGCCACTGACTTGCTGTATGACCTCAGACAAGTCTCTTGACCTCCTTGTGCTTCAGTCAAGCCATCTGGAAAGCTTGGTTTAAAAAAAGCTGAGCCTCAATGAGAACCAGATGCTGAATCAGAGTTGAGCTTTCTTGAGTAAATAAGTGCATTACAAACAACAACAAAGCCCCTTTCCAACACATCAGGAATCCTGCAGTTGATTTAGATATGCTGACCATGCTCAAAAAAGCCTCTGTGGATCTAGCTACAGAAAACTTTGTTTCTCTAAATCCCTTGATTGATTCAGCAAGTAACAGTCTTCTTGTCACCACAATGGGCTCAAGCAGCCTGTGGCACAGGAATACCTGCATCTGCAGTGGCTGTGGACAGAGGGCTAGGCCTGTACCTGTTTGCCTCAAGTAAATGACACTGAAATGTCCAGGAGGAAATGTTGTTTTCCTCTGAAAGTGAAACTTACTATGGTTTGCATATTTGTTCTCCTTTGTCTCTCATGAGAGTTATTGAGGCCTCCTCTGAGACACTTCTGCTTATGCAACCAGGGAGCCTGTGTCTCGCCGGAACCTTATCGGCATGAGAGTAGGTGCACAGATCTACATGAGCATCATTTATCCCAGACTCTATCAGGCTTTTCTCCAGCCGCAATAAATCATAATTTATCAAGGACACTCAGGGATTTTCTTAAACTGGAATTGTTTGCAGGAAACTGTCCTTTAGGATGACTACACTTCAGGAACCCTCCTAATAATGTAATGCAGAGGCTCTCAAACTGTCCTGCAGCTGAGCTTATAGCACCAGCAGCTCCATACTTGACTTATACATGCAGTCTCTTTGAGACTTGGGGTAAGTGCTTTCATTTGCTTCCTCAGTTAGTCAGTGTGTTTCAGCATCTTCTCTGCTGGCTAGGGCTTGCTGGTGCTTGCTGGTGCCTGCTGGTGCCTGTTGCCACTGTGCAAAGCAGTGGGTCTTCTCTTCGCATCGCCTGTCTGTGGGTTGCCCATTGGTGCAGGGCTTGAATTTCTAGCTGAGGGTGCAGGACCATGGCGAGGGAGAGTGCGAGATGCAGAACTACCAAAGTGAGCGAGCCCAGTTTAGAGGGCAGGGCATAGGGTGGGTGTGAAGCTGCAAAGATTGAGATATGAAGCAAAATTCTTGCAGGGCTATGGAATTGGGACCCTTGGCTTGAGGAAAGGAGGGTGCTGTAGGGGAGAAGAGTTCTCACAGTCAGTTGAGTCAGAAGCTTGATATGAGGAAGTGAAGACTTTTTTCTTTTTTTTTTTATTAATGTTTTTGGTTTGTTTGGGTTTTTTCCATTTTAACAAACGACACTGAAGGAGGAGATAAGCTTGGAAGTGTACCTTCCCCTGTGTGTACAAATGACACAGTAACCTGCTACCCCTAGCCTAGCTCCTGTTCCGAAATCTTGCTGCCTGTGGAGCTGATTACTTGACATTTAGGTTAACAGAAACTCGCTGAACCCTTTCACATCTGATTTGAAGTTATATGCTTTGGTATGTTAAGAAAAGAAACTGAGAAGAAGAACATAGTTATGCCCCTGTATAAATCCATGTTTCTTCCATATCTTGAATGTTACATAGTTTTGGTTTCCTTCTTCCAAAAGTGAAGCAGCAGAACCAGAAGAGGTTCAGAGAAGGGCAAGAAGGATGATGAAACTTCCATGTGAAAAATAAAAAAAAAATAATAAAAAAAAAGGGGGGTAGGACAGCTAGGCCTGAAACAGACACAAAGCAACATTAAACAGAAATCAAAAGTGACATGAAGGATGTGGATAGACTGATTTCTCCCAGTACAAGAACTAGGCAAAATCAAATCAAGCTAGTGAGAGCCAGCTCAAAGTAAATGAGGTAGATTTTCATGCAATAGGTAGCTCTGTGGAACTCCTTGTCAAGGCATAGTGTGCATCCCAGCACTTTATCTGGGTTCAAGGGGAATTGGGACAAGTTTATGGCTGTTGAAGGAGATATTAAATACACAGAAACCAGATCTAACTTGGGAAGTCCTAAGCTCAAACTAGTTAGATGCTGAAAGAGTATTAGGGGGAGCTATTGCACGTACTTGCCCTCTGCTTTTCCTCAGGCAGCCACACAAGGCTGCTGCCGTTGGAGGCTGAGCTATGTGAACTCTTAATGCAACAGTCACATACAACCATTGTGTATAGATTTAATAAAAACCACAAAACTTTTGCATCAGCCTAATCTATCCTTCTTCTCTACACTTTCAGCTGACAAAAGATTTAAATGTGTTATGGTTTTGTTCCTGATTAAAATAGGGGATAATGTTAAAAAGAAAAACTTCCTGCCTAGCTCTGGTAGAGGAAGTGGGCAGAGGATGAGGGAGCTGGGTGGCAGGAGAGCAGTGCAAGGCTCTGTGCAACAGCACAACATGAATCCTTCACCCTGCCAGAAGCAGGACTGCAGTGCCTTAAGGCAGTGGGGCCACAACCTCAAAACATCAAGATTGCCCATGTTAAAGAACATGAAATAATTATTTAGGACAGTACAAGTGAATTGTTTTGCAGTATTTCTAACATCACCTGCAGTATTGCTGTGTGATTTAAATAGCATTCAGTTCTGCTCCTTCACATGTACAGCCCCAGTAGTTTCCCCAGGCTCATCTGCATTTCCTTGGCTCTCACAGCACCATGCTGGCTGTGACAGCGGTAATGTGCTTTCTGTTTCTTGCAGTGTGACAGCTGAGAAATTATTTTTCAATTAAGAAATAATTGTGCTAATATCCCACTTCTTTTTTTCGTGTGGGAGACTAGGAAATGCAGGTTATAACTTGTCTGAGATCATGCAGGGATCACTGATTGGAATCCAGTTGTTCTCCCTCCCTCCAACCAACCTAAGCAGAGGACTGATCTTATTAAGATACTGCTATCTCTGAGGGGATTGATGACATGTTTGGACAGATATTTATGGTGAGGAGTTTGTATTGTTTGTATTTTCCTCAATTAAATTTTATGGTGGAAAGGCAGGAAAGCAAGTGCCCAACTGCAGAGCCCTCCTTTGTTTCAAGCCCTTGAGGAGGAATGTCCCGCTAGCCTTTTACAGTCTCTTGAGTTCTTTTTTTGCTTCTCTTTGGTAGCTACCCTCGCCAATGGCAAAGGAGTTTTTCTGAGGACCGTGCTGCAGCAGAAAGAATAGTGATCTAAAAATAAAAGCCGCGAGGCAATTTTTAGTAACTCAAATTAGGTTTTTTACTGCTGTAAAGCCTGACAAGACACTGGTGCCGGGGGACTGCAGCCACCCACTGAGGAGAGTCCCAAAGGGCCTATGGACCCTGGAGCAGGCCGAGAGGGCTATGCGTGAGAGCAGCTCTGCCGGGCAGTGTTTGCGCTGCGGCTGCTGTGTTTATATCGCTGGCTAAATTTAGCCTCTGAGTCATCAGAGCCGCCGAGGAGAGGCTGCTCAGCCTGCTGGCTCCAGCACTGCACCTGCCTGCCCGCCCTCCTGCCCGCAGGCTCCCCTCGCAGCCAGGCAGCCCTGCGCCCAGGCCAGGGCCCCACGCAACCCCCCCCACCCCAACACACATCCCCACCCCCCTGCCCGGGGGTTTTTCCTGTAAAAAAACTATAAAAAAAAATTATTTTAACCAAACCCCCAGGGATGTGGTTAACACCAGGGGGGGT
>JANIJG010018339.1:0-19762 GCA_024611175.1 Megaceryle torquata | reverse complement strand
TGCTAAGTGACGTCTCTGTTACCGTCATCATAAGGTAATTATTTTTTAAAATTTTTTAAGAATTCTTTCTTTTTCTTTTTTTTTTTTTTCTTTTTTTTTTTTTTTTTTTTTTTTTTAATATAGGAGAGCTCTTTATTCCTGTTATTCTATCTTTTCCTTTGCACTTAAGAAGTATTATTCAGCAGAAGTGATGATGTCTCTTAGGATGCCTTCATGCCCTAGAAGGCATAAAAGTGAAAAGTCACAGCTATAACAATACTTCACTGTGCTGTGGCAGTGATGTAGTGCTGGAAAGAAAAAAGCAAGAGAAGCAAAATACTAAAATGAGTTTTTGATGCAGCTCCATTGCCTTTAAGAGGCATCTAAGCAGTCCTCTCCATGTAGCTTACAGCTTACATTCAATTAATCAGAGAGCTTCCCAATTAGCTGGTTACTCGTAGAAAGTGGTTTTGGTAACTACTACAAAGAAATTTTGGGATAACAGAAATTTTGTGAAGCCCTGAGTGATTGAATCCCTGAATTCATAGACTTATGCAGTCTGTCAACTGACATTGTGTTCTTTACGTTCCTACTGGGAAGGAGCAATTTCAGGCAAGTACTTGGGAAATGTGACTTACTCTTCTTTGTAAAAGATGAAAGACTATATCTCATAATTGAAAAACATACTATATGTCTACTCACCTCACGGGATGGAGGATGTGCTTTCTAGGGTTTTTTCAGGTTTATCCAGGCGGAAGGATCTGGTGATGGTGGGACTGTTTGGGCACAGGTAGTTTTTGGTAGCTGTCAAATAAGTAGTATGCTTGTAGGTGAGGCGGTCTGGAAAAGTTTCTGTGAAGGATGTAAGATCTAAAAATCTATTTATTTTCAATCAAGATATGACTTGTCAGAAAAAAGGAGGATATTTCCAAAGACAATTTTACTACTTGCCTCACTTCTGGAAAGCATTCATGTGTCTCACGCTGTGATGCAGTATACCGTGTAGCAAGAGAACTGAGGGTGTTTCTTCCATTCCTTTACAATATTGGGTTGAATGTGTATTTCTCCTTTGTTTTTGTACTCTGGCATCTCAATCTGTTAAAGCCTTCCATTAATGGATACTCTTTATCAGTTACAACACTGTGGTAGTGGGAAGTGTTTGGGGTGGTTTAGGAAGTGCAGCCCCAGACATAGGCTCGGATCTCTTCAGCTTTGTCCCTGCTGCTTTTGCTCTCTGGGGTGTGTCCCACTTGCTTTGCCATCACTCTGTTTCTTCTTCAGAACAGGATTCTTAATGCTCTTTAAAACTGCTTCAAGATCTGTTTGTATAAGCTCATACAATGAGATTTCTTTATTTTTTCCCCCTCTTAAAATGTCAGTTCGATGGCTCTTCTATTGCTGTTTTATTAAAAAAAAAGACTGGAGTTGCTACAATGTTTTCGATTGCTTTCCCTTTCCAGACAGGTCATTTCCCTGGACATGAATTTGACCCACGACCTCGAAGAAACTTGAATAAGCAAGTTGCTATCTACTTACCAAGTTGTGATGAATGTCTTTCCAAGGCTTGAAAAATACCTAATTTAAAAAATAATTGGATATCCTTGGATATTTTTTGTGCTCATTCTCAATCTGCAGTAGAGGTTAAGACTTGTAAAGCAAGACTTCTGATACACTTTATTTTTGCAGAACTCTGTTTCTCAAAGTACAGAGCTGGTCTTTACTGGACAGAATTTGGATTGGATATAATGCAGCTGATGATGAGCGATGAAAGATTTCTGTTAAAATAGCAAAGGGAGTCGTAAGAGCATTTGTGTGACAGAGGGTATCATCAGCCTCACGGGTAAAGATCTCTTAGCCAAATCAGTGAAGAATTGGAACTGCATCAAATCTTGCAAATGAAGTTTATGTAGAAGAGATTGTTTATTAAAGCCTCCTAGAGTTGAAAATGAACACGTTTCCTTTTTAAGCCTGGTAAAATTGTTCCTGAGTAAGTATGCAGAAGTCAGTATGTGTCTCTTTTATAGCTCTTCAACTCCAGCACTTGCTAAATTGCTGTTTAACACACTAATTATTGTATTATGTTTTAATTAAGTATAAAGTCATACATATGGGAATGTGATTTACGCATTTCTTCAGAGTGTTGTGATTACAAAATTGTTTTTTTTCTGGACATTTCAAATGTTAGTTATGAAAGTAAGATTCAGTATAATTGTTTTGCTTTTCATAAGAATTGGTTCTAGCTCTTTTAACCCATCACTGCTCTGTCTTCCCTACCAGACAGTAGGATTTTTAAGTCTGGAAAGCTAAGACTGAAGTTTTAAGTTCTGTGACACTGAAACCCTGCCAGCCTGTAATCGGTAATCCCAGAAGAATTAAGAGAAAGGGGGATGGATTGTGTCACGTTCATTCATATCATTTTAGCTCATCATGGGGTCACAGGCTAAAGGGAATGATTGCATAACTGATAAGGCAGGGAGACTGCCATTAAGGAACTGGGAATTGGAACAGGCTGCTCTCGTGTGTATGTGATAATGCTGATCACTAAAATCTCTGTACGCTGAAGGTCTGAAGTTGTGAAATCGGTTCAAATTGAAGACACCATGATGCCATGGTTGGGATATTTTTTACTTAAATGGAGTTGGAAGGAAAATCTTTAAATAGAGATGTTGATGCAGAAGTCATCAACAACACTGTATTGGTTGCAAATGTGGTCTGCAGCAAGGAAGCAATGCCATTCCTTTTGGAGACCCTCTTAATCATGTCTCCTTTACTCCATAAAGCATGACTCCAACCTTGTGCACTTGATTGCTTACTGTACACTTCACTTACACATAGACCTGAGCCTGCATCCTCATCTGCAAAAGCATAGTTTGGTACCTGAATGCTTTTGAAGGGAGAGAAAGTGAAGGAGAGCTTGGTTTTGTGCATGATGAGGTTTTGTGTACCTTCTGGCCATGCTGTTGTGTAGACAAGAAGTCAGTTGATGCAACTGTGCAAGGTGAGTCAGCTGTGGCCTCTTAATGGGGTGGCAGGAGGGCTGGACTGGGAGCTCTAGGGACAAATATGCTCCAGAAGCCTCGGACTGCTTGTTGTCAGGGTTGACCTTGCTTGTTCCATTCATTCACAAGCTTTCAGGTGTCTAACTGAATTAGAAGAAACAAAACTGTGGAGACCTCCTGGGAGAAAGGGAGAGGATTCTCGTTGCAACTCTGAAGTCTAATTATTTGCATCTATGCTACTGTGAACTTCCAGATGGCATGTTGCTCTGTTTTTGTTTTCCAGTGCAATTCACCCTTTGGGGTATTTTCCTGAGGAAGAAGGAAACATATTTGAATCTGCATTCCATCCTAGTACCCTGTGAATGCCTTGTAAACAAGACTCCCTTGTCTGGCATAAAGCCTCTGTGAATTAAGAGCAACTTGGGTTAGGAGTCCACATGCCAAATTAACTTAGTTTCGTTCAGCAGCCCCAACAAATTTTATTTAGCAGGCAGTCTGTTCGACATTTGGATGATCTGCTGACATCATGTGCTTCCTTCCTCTAAATCAGCCATGATGGAATCTCAGATTTTATCATGCACTGAACACATACATACATTTACTGGGTCTGACCTACTAATGCAAGAAGGAACTCAACTGTTTTAGCTAAACCAGTTCTTGACATGCATCCACACAAGTGCTCATCATAAATACTGTCTTTGAAGAGTCCCATACATAGAATATATCCCAGCATCCATACTGCAAAATGTTATGTATTTATGGAGCAAGTCTCCTGCTATGTCAAGTATTTTCAGTTGTGATTTCCTTGTTTAAGTTGCATTTGTCCCCACTTTTCTTCTTGCCTTATTTTTTTTTCTTTAAGCTTTCCAGATGCTTTTTGTGCTTATTTCCCTATATAAAGTCATAATCTGCCCTGCATGATATCACAAGTGGTGAAGTGTAGCTGATCCGAAACCAGCAGGCTCTATAAGAATTCTCATCCCTAGAAATTATATGTGTACAACATCTGCACTTTGTAGGTGAAACCCTTAATGTCTAGGTACGGCTGGTTGGTATCACACTGTAGTAGAGCTGGTTTGCCAGACAAAAAGTGCTTTACTTCAAACAGAGGCGGTTGAGCAGTATAGTTGTGCTATCTAACTTTCCTGAATCCTTGCTCCTGCCCGCTTACAACAGCAGCAGTGAAGCTTGATGGAAAATTTGGGAGAATAGTTTATTTCATGACAACGTACCTTTTATGTTCCTTTACTGGAGTTGTTTTCCTGCTTTAAAAGGGCTGAGAGACCAATATTTTTTCCTCATAACAATACTTGACGAAGAGAATTCACCTTTTTGTGAGAGGATTTCCAACCCATGCAGTCCCTGGGCAATGGCATTACAAAATTGGAATTATTGTCTGACTAGAAAAGGGATAAGTCCAATTTAAAATAGGGGATTTGTGCTCATCCATCTGTGCATCTACTTTAGGACTAACATTCACTCTGTCAAGTAGCTGGCTGCTTAATGATTTGAGAGAGACATTTTCATTGTAGGAATTGCTATCTAACTGTCCTATTTTTTTCAATATGTACAAACCATTTATATCTTTATTTCCAAAACGCAAGTAAGTTCCATTTAAAACAAACACCACTCCCCACCTCAGTTCACTTTTCAAAACAAGGTCTTGTCATGAAGGCAAAAAACCCTTCTGTTGGTGTGTAGTTACTTTGAATGATGCTGGAATAGAACTATAAAAATATAAGAACTCTTGCTTTCACTCTCAGTCTCCATGAGTTTTAACAGACATTTTAACAGCCCTTGAAAATCAGCCCAGCCCCAATAGTTTAGGACCACCTCTTGGGTAAGCTTATTTATTAGAGCAAAACCTAATGCTCATATGTTACTTGAATCATGCACGCTACAATGCAGGGACTACAGGTGAGAGGCTGAAGTTCAGTTCTTTTTTTCACTTGGGATTGAATAAAAAGTCCAGAGAGCTTTCTTCTTTCCTTTGCTGGGAAGAAGCAGAAAAAATGTACTGTATGAGCAGCAGGTGAGAGTGTGAAACATCCTCATTCCTGTTGAGATGGACATAGTCTCCCAGTGGGGATGTATAATAAAATTCTTGTACTTGTAGTGGGTACACAAAGATTCATCTTTTCTGAAAGTGTCTTCTGAGAAATATGTGTAGAAGTAGGAAAGACCAAACTCTGCTTTGTCTCGACTTCCTCTGTTTTGTGGGGTAAGGCTGAACAACTGAACCTTTGGGAAGGTGGGAATGTTTCCACAGCTCAACCTTTCAGTTAAAGGGCCAATCTATGGTGCATTGGGAATGTGGCTTCTTGTATTTATCACACCCACGTTTGTCCTGTGATTCTGATCTTCCCAAGGGAAGGGCTAGAAAAGTCCTCTTAGCTCGGGATGTTGAAACTGTGTGGTAGCTGTTGCTTTGTACTTAAAAATAGACTAGAAAGAAAGGAAGGGACAAATACCTTCTATCTAGCTATTTTCCACCTCCTGCTCTGCCTCTCTCTGTCTCTCTCTGTCTCTCCTTCCTAGCTTCCCACTTTTTTTATTTAATACAGAAGCAGTTGAACTCTGGCCCCATGACAGTAGGTATTGAAAAAGAAAATCAAAACATCTCAAATGTGTTTCCAAATACATCGAGAAGATTGGCTGAGATGTTGCTCTCTGTGTCACATTGGTGCCTGTGGTTTTCATCTTGTTAAGTGACTTTGTCTATCTGTATTTTATGTGGTTTTGTCTGGAGGTTTTGTGACTGACTGCAATATAAACTGCATATATTTTTTTTTTCAAAGTTATAATTGAAATCTGCTACCAGAAAATTTGTCTTAACTAGTTCCTTATATACTAAGCTATGGTAGAAGTGCAAGAAGCTGGAAAACTCTTGCCCAGCCTCATGTGGTCCACAGTAGAAAGGCATAGCACCAAGTGGCTCTAAGTGTGGCCAGCTATTTCCTTCAATCCTAGCTAGGCATGGCAGCAGTTCCTATCCTCACTGGATGGTGAAGGTTTCTGCTTGATTGCCAGTAGTCATAGCAATATACCATAAAGATAACTCTTTTTGACCCTCTGATACCATGTGACTGGTTCTCAGCATGTAACTTTTGCACAAAATCGTGTGCCACTCTGTTGAGGATAAACATTTCTGATTTTGAGAGAGTGGGAATGAGTAAACCTTGCAGTTTTCATTTAATATAGATGAGAGGAACAAGACTTGCAGGTGCATTTCCAGACTTCAGGAACAAGCCAGGAGGTATGCTACAGTGTCTGCATTCTGTAGACTTTCTGCTCTGTCTGTGAAGCACCAACGGCACCTGTAGCATCGTGTGCAGAACAAATGTGGCATAGACAGCGCTTTGTAAATGAAATGACATGCCTCTTTCAGTTTCTTGTACTGAGGAGGAATTGGAGATGGCTAACTAGGAGGGAAAGATGGGTCCTTGTTTGATTTGTATGCCATCCTAAGGAGGGTTCTGCATATAAACAAGTGTCACTGCATAATTACAAGATGAAATGCATGAAAACTTTGAAAAGATATAATGTTGTTCTTTATTGGATCAAAGAGCTAGCATTTTTTTTTTAATAGGCATATTACTTTTGCTATCATTCATACATAACATTTCAATTAATTTTTGTTCTTTTATACATACTTGGTGGAAGAAATCTGCTTAAAACCTGCCTGCAGTTATCAATAATCCAATAACCTTTTTTTTTGGCTGTGGTGAATAAATTAAAGAAATAAAATTGCTTACTTGTGTATACAGTGCTTAAGGAAAGGCCGTAGTTCTTAATCAAGATTCTAAGTCTTAGCTCAATATAAATAACTCAGTAATCATTACAATTATTTCCTTCCTGCTTCATCTGTTACTGTAATTCACTATTTGTTACTGTCATTCACACTTAATAACTTGAGAGGTTGAGAACTGTTGGCAGAAAGGCAGGGTTTACATGTGTTAATTTACTGGTTTATTACTGGTGTTCTGTGAATTACAGTAGTCAGTTCTGCACATTCTATCAGAGGTTTATATTAAAAAAATAGAAATTAATACCTAGTTACAGACAGATATTCAAGAAATCAATGAGACAATATGGCATAAAGAGTAATAGTAGGATACTAATCATCTGACTGGATAAGCCAAGCAGAATTAAAGTATTGTGTGAGAGGCTGCTGCGTCTTTAAGTCAAGTCCTTATAAATCATATTATTTTGCACAAAAAGAGGTGGATATTTTTAATGCCTTGTTTATTGTTTATGCCTCCAGCTTCTGGCTTTATTGGCCATGGGAGAGGGAGAATATACTGACTCAAACCTCTTGAATACTATACAATCATTCCCTCCTCATTTACTTTCAAACAAGCATCCTCGCTGAGCTCAGTGTGGATGAGATTGTCTTCCATTCTTTGCTCTAGGAGGCAGGGTGCTGCTGGAATAACTGTGTGCTGAATGCATGGATCATAAAGTGCACAAAGGCCAAGGTAATACTGTAGAAATAGTTAAAACACAAAAAGGAGCCTATGGAACAGTGAGTCATTTTGCTAAGTGCACTAGTGTAATGACCAGTTTCCATAAGGTCATAGAGCTGGTGGGTAGAAATGATCTGCAGGAAGGCAACGTGGTTGCAAAGTTCAATGTACTGGACATTTCCTCAAGCTATGGAACTCACGCATCTATTTGTTTATGATGGTGGCAGCTTGAAAATGACACCTGACACTGTTGAAGCTAGCTAAAAGTTAGAAGAAACTGATTTAAGTCCCGTTAATTAGCAGCACAAGAATAATGGCCAATATTTCCTTGAGGTTTGGACCTTAGAGTTATTTATACAAGCTGCAGAAGTAGTTAAATCTCAGGAGGATATCCTCCCAGGCAAAATATTCCCATAGGATTGTTTAGGGTTAGGTACTCAGATGGTCATGACTTGTTGCTGGTTGATTGTGATACCGTTTTTGGAAGATGGGCAGGGATGTAGTGATGTTTGTACTATAAAGTGGTGTGGGGTTTTTTTAAACAATGCAAAATAAAGCTCTTTTATTTCTGCCCACGTTTTCAAAATAAGACTGCAAAACAGCCTTTTGAGCATCTACATTATAAAATGAGTCTTTTTGGTAAAAAAAAAAGTAAAATTAAAAGTAATTTGGTGATCGTAGAGAGCCAATCCATTGCATTTGTTCTGTACTCCGAGGCGTGTGGAACTTACAACTGGACTGGCTTTGGTTCCTTTTGTGCTTGCTGTCCTTAGAATGTAGCAGCAATCCAATTGTTTTGAGATGGAACTTCCCTTTTTACCTTTTTTTGCTTTGGTTCCCAGTTCTCATCCATTATGCCCAGGGACTATTGCTTCCCCAAGTAAGACTCCCAGCTCAGGTTAAAGAAGTGAAGGCGAACTGCTCCGGTGGCAATATGCAAAGACTGGAGAAAAGGGACCGAGTGATGTAATACGTGCGAGTGCAGTACAGAGGCTTGTTGGGCTCTTACAAACAAGACAGAGGAAGGGAGTGGTAATAGTACAAACAAAAGTCACGGGGCATCCATCATGCTTTTAACAACCATTATCATGTCAGTGCTGTAACTAATGGCAAATTTAAGATCAGCTCTGGGAATGATGTTTGTTCACTTGAAGACTGCGTGCATTTGTTTTTTGGTATAGAGAACAATCATTTGCTGAGAACATTAATGGGTGCTTTGTAGGTATGAAATGGAAGATTTCATGATGAGAGTCTAATCTTTGAATTCTTATGGTCAGGAAGAGCTAATTCAAAACCCTATGAAGTAAATGCAAAGGTCTTCTTGGGGCCTTGCATCAAGCTGTTGAGCTGAGAAGCCTATATGCTTTTCTACTGACAGTCCTCCATGAGATGATGCTGGAGGGCTTGTTTCCTGTCTTGGTTCAAAATTACTCTGTGCATTGTTTAAAAAGCAAAGTGACAACAAAACCCACCTCACCAAGCAAACCCCAGAGAATGTGTTCTTTGGTTATGTTCATTTTTACTCTGACCGGTGAGGTTTGATAAGGTAAGAAGAATAGAGTTTCATCCCGTTCTAGTGTCAATGATAGGTGATGAAGAGTAAATGAGGGAAAAACTTGAGCAAAATATGGTGTGGTAAGACACTTACCTATTGTGTGGTGTGTCTTGGACCTCTCTTGAAGAGACCTGTTGCAAGCCTATCAGTATTTGTTCCAAAAAATATTCACTGAAGAATTGCCAAATTTTTTTTTTTTGATGGTTTGCTTTAATTGCCTTTCTGTAGTTCTTTCTAATTTCAGGTTAATTGTATACAATTTGATGACAATGTGCTGTGTGTCTACCAAGTGCAAATTCTCCAAAGTCTTCAAGCAGCATTTCATGTTAATGAAAATGCTATTTGAAAGGGAGAAATGTGGTTTAAAAACAGAGGTCAATTTTGACAGCAATTTTTGAACAGAAATGTCTCGCTGAAAGACTTTTTATTATTTTTAGAACAGGGAAACATGGTGGTGTGGGGTTTTGTGTGGTTTTTTTGTTTGGTTGGTTTTTGGTTTTTTGGGTTTTTTTGTGGGGTTTTGTTTGTTTGGGGTTTTGTTTGTTTCTTTGTTTGTTTCTTTGTTTTTTGTTTTGTTTTGTTTTGTTTCGTTTTTTTCCCTCAGTCAGCTCCTGCAGTGATTTTGGAAAGTAGGATCTCTTTCTTGTGGCAGTTTCTGAGAAAGTGTATTTTGGCAAGGCTTCCCCTTTCTATTACAGATGAAAAGTACCCCTTTCCTTATAGCCAAATACCTTGTTGGCCAGAGAAATGAATATAGGGGTGTGGAAGCAAATACCTTGTTGACCAGAGAAATGAATATAGGGGTGTGGAAGCAGCAGAGTAAGCAGAATAGAGGCTCATGTGAGTGCTTTGAATAATCCAAGGGCACTGAGTAATTGTGTTTGACTTTTAATGAGATGCAAACGTTGATGTAGGTAATAGGATTTTTCTGAAGCAAGGAGAAAACTGATGCTCAACAGGTGTTACATTTTCTACAAATATAGTGTGGAACAGTAATCCAGTGCTAGGTTTTTTTGAAACATACAGTGCCAAGTTGAAAACATTTAGGACTTATTCACATGTCAAAGAAAAAATAACAGAAAGGGCAGTGATTTACAATTTATCCGTGGAAAATGACCTTACTGAATGCTTTGCCCTCTTAAAGGAGGAAAAAATACACCTTTTATTTTACACTGCCCTTCATCCCATGCTGTTCATTTGACTTTGGCCAGGAAGCAGATAGGATTTGAACATTGGCTCAGCCTGGACATAGGAACAAATGGTTTCCAATTACCCAAGGTGGCAAAAAGTTTGTGTCCTGTTAGCAGTCCTTGAAGGCTGGAGCACCAGAAAGTGTAATCACTTAACAATGTGTGTCTATAGTATATTAACATACTATGAATGACTTATAAATTGTAACCAATTTGGAAAGTCTCAAGGAATATCTAAACAGCGTTTGTTTAAATTTCAGCAACAAACATCAAATGTAACCCTATAAATCCATTGTTGTTGGTTTCATCTTCTCTCAAATAGAAATCCATTTCCTCTTTTGAAGGAAATCTTGCACTGTAAGTAGCATATTCAGTGAATACAGAGAATATTTAATTGGTAAACCTGTGCAGGAAGAGATTTTATATATATTTTATTTATTTATTTATTTATTTTTAAATTCTTTCATGATAACATCTGGGCTAATGCCCGTTTTTCTTTCTAGCTGATTGTGGTGTCTGTTAGCAGGAATGCTAGCATCAGAATACAGATTTTTCTGAGAGAACCTTTGGCAAATAATAAGCAGTGACAGGGAGAATTTTCAAATGCTAAATGGGAATGAGGTGCCCAGTTCTCACTGACTTTCAGCATCTAACTGCTGTTTGTTCTTCAGTTAATCTCTCTTTTCAGTCTGAAGCAACTGGCTTCTGCCTGTGTATCTCCTTTTGTGAGGCATGCGTGAGGAGAAATGTGTGGTGGGGAGATGCAGACTGTTCATCAGAAAACTCATCATCTGTTTGCTGGCCATTAGTTAAATGTGACAGCGTACTGAATGAGGGTTGCAGACCTGTGGAGTGGCAAAGGATGAGAACAGGATTTGCTTCCTGGTGACCTTATGCCAGTAACCAAAATGAGTTGTTCAAATATGTAATAAACAGTTAGAGGCTGGATTCAATGGCTTTATGCAAGCTGTGTGTTGACTGCCAAGGTGTGTCTGCTCTGGCTGATAACCTCAGACACTCTCCCACTCCTGGTATCTGAAAGCTTAGATCTGAGATAAGAGGTATCAATTTTGTTGCTCTTTCAAAACTTGAAATAGATATTTGCGGCTTCATAATGGAAGGGAAAAAACCCAAACCCACCACCCTTCATCCCTCAGAAAAAACCCGACCAAACCACAAAGATCTTTCAAGAGACTTTGAGTCTGAATGGGGGAATGTTAGTGCAGTTACTTGAAGTTAGAATCTTTTGTATTGAAGTTTCAGAAAGACAAAAGAAATATGCACGTAAAAACTTTTTAGCGCTTTCATTACGAAGCTGCAATGTAATGCTAAGCAAAATGCCTAAACCAAACTTTCTATACTTGCTTATTCTGCTTGGGTTTTCACGCTCTTAGTTTCAAATGCAAAACTCGTAATCTTTCATGGGTGTCAGAAGTATGACTGGGAGCTGAACTAGACTATGCAATAAAACCAGTAGAATCGGACCTGTGTCAGGTCCAATGTTACTGGTTTTGAAGAGGGTAATGAGTGTTTTGTATGTACACCATCCCATGTGTAGAAAGGGTGCAGTGATTGAAAAGGTTTACTAGCATTTGGATACTTAATAAAATTAACACCATAGGAAAATCCTGGTGGGAAGTGAACACTTGTGTTTGAAAGGAAGACTGAAAAATAAAAGGTAGGCACAGACAGAATTTGTCTTTGTTATTCAATCTGCTTATTGAGTGTGGTGTTCTGTGTGGTTGGGGTTTTTTTTGTTTGTTTGGGGTTTTCTTCTTGTTGTTGTGTGTTGTTTTGTTTTGTTTTGTTTGTTTTGGGTTTTTTGGGGGGGGGTTGTTGGGGTTTTTTCGTTGTTGCTTTTTGTTTGATTTTTTTTTTATTTTCTTTTTCTTTTTCCTCTCCAGTGCCTTCGATGGCATAATTAGTGATTATATAACAATGCAAACAAGGCTGAACCAATTCTGGTTAGGCAATCTGTGCCGTGTAACTAACTTTTTATTGTAGGGGCGTTTGTGGGGGTGTGTGCAATGCTATTGCAAAGCAATTAACAGTGGGTATTTTATAAACATTAATTAAGCCATGTGGTGTTTTTATAAGTGAATATTGTTCAATAGCTAGGAATCTATTACATGTTGTTTCTTTTCCAAAGAGCGTTCAGTGACATAAGGTAAGTCAGTATGCAGCAAAACTCCCTCAGTTCTTGACTCATATCTGTAACTGTAAGGCAAGAGTTCTAAATAGTAACAAAGTAGTTTTCTGCTATTTTAAGCAAGAAATGTTGCTTTAGGTTTCCCTGAAAATCATAGGTAGTGTGTTAGAGGACTGTATTATATAGTTTTATATAATATAAATGTACAATCAGCTTAAAATATATTGAAATATATTTAAAAATATACATTAAACTGCACAAGTTATGAGATAAGTTGTATGATTTTCTTTTTTTATGTAATTTTGTAGCACTTGTATAAGCTCAAAAGACTTTGTTTTATACACGAAACTTTAACTTCTTGGCATAGCTGATGATAAAGTACAGGATGAGGTGCCCATAGCCCATTGAATACCACAGTACATTCAGTGAATCCATTTACCAGTTGGCTGGTTCTGTCATGAGGGATTCTTACTTCTATCAAGCACAGTTAAAGACTTTGTGTTTAAAAAACAAACAAAACCAAAACAACAAATCCAAACCAAAACACCTCCCTCTCCCCAAAAAACCCACTAAGCCCCCCAAAAATCCCCAAACCAAACAAAACCAAAAAACCCACCAAAAACCTAAAACCCAACAAAGTAAACAGGAAAAAAAACCAACCACCAAAACACCAACCACATAGTGTTTTGGGTCTACACTGGTCATTTAGAAAGCTGAGAATTCTATAGAGAAACCTCTCCTTTACAAAAACATATTGATATACAGAATGCATAAGTGTCGCACTGTTGTTTAGGGTTTTATTATTATTATCTAAGTTTAGCAATTCTGAAAATGGGGGAAGAAATCACTTTGAGTTGACAAAACATGAAAATACTTATTTAATGATTTGAAACGGCAGAAGAAGTATTTGGACTTCAATTAAGCATTTTGTTTGGCCCAAATAATGGTTTCATTATATTGCTGTATTTTATGTCAGCAGATCTAATAATGGAGCTTTAAAATCCATGAGATGTGGGATTAAAAAAAAAATAATCAAAGATAGAGCTAAAAAAAAACCCCCAAACTGTGTAAGGGGCTAAAAATCAGTGAAAACTTGAAATGCTTTGTTAGAAAAGATCAACAAAACTGTCTTAAAAATACACAGTCAACTTCATTTCAAAAAGGCAAATCTGTTAAAAGTTTTCATCACCATGTTAGCAAATCCTGGTGCTACTCTAACATTCTTTAGGTTTTCTGAGTTGAGGAAAACCTGGACTGAAAGTTTTCACCCAGGCTTAGCTTTGCATCCTCTTGAAGTAAGCAGCTATTGGGAAATAAAATGCCATTCTAAAAGTTTCCAGAGAATCTACTCTTGCCTTTGTTAAAATGGTCTCGGTGTTGACAGGCCCTTGGCAGCTACGTAAGCGTGCATGTCAGCCTTCCCCTTTAGCTGCTTGTACTTGGTTTTGCAGTTTGGAAATTAAAGATATTTTCAGCTTGTGCCTTACCCTCCTTCACAGCCCTATCCACTGTTTGAATCACTTGGCTGCCTTAGCTGTAGAGAGGTCGAGAGTAAGGTAACAGAAGGACAAGCAGGTTAGGGCCAACTTGCAGCACAAGGAGGGATCTGCGGGAAGGCAGCTCAGAGCCTGTCCAGGAGCTTGGCAAGAAGTACCATGCTGCTTGCTTGTGTTTTGGAACTGCCACTGTACTGTCATCTTAAGAGAATCAAATCCCCCTATAGATTCTGACCTTGTACGATACTGTACAGTCCAGCGACTTCTCTGCTAGGCCCAACAAATAACTGCCTCAAAATCTGTGCGTATGGAAGCACTGAAAAACTGACCCAGGATAGTGTGTCCAATATTGCCAAGAGGAGAGCTAGGATTTAGAAAAAAAAGGTAAACTGTGCACTAGACCTGTATTACTTGACTTCACTGCACAAAAGAGGTTTTTTTAAGCCTTTAAGTTCCTTGTTTGAGATCTGTGTTTGGTATCTGATGTGCCAGAATTGCTCATCAGCTCCTACAGAAGTAGTACAAATACTGTCAGAATAAAGCTTACTTAGCTGAGATCTAGGGCAGGAAGCTTTTGGTGGGCAAAAGCCACTATACGGAAAGTTTGCTGCTAGGGACGAGAAAGCTGAGTAGGAACCTACTTAACTCAAATTAATGAATTGTTGCTCTGCTGAACTGGATCCAGGCAAAAGTGTTTGAACATAAAAATGACTTGAAAGTTCTTAAATTTCTCAAGGGGAGAAACCCATTTGTTGTGGCCTTGGTATTGGGAATCGGATGTATTTCTCTGCAACGTTTAGGCCACTCCTGTAGCATCTCTCTTACCTATTCTGATGGTTTTCGTTGTGATTTAATGCCTGTCTCGCTCCACAATTATCTGCTGTTCCCTCTAGGGACTCTCACCTCTGAGGCAAACACAACAGAGTGCATATATACTGATTTGAGAAGGGCTTTAGCCATTCTGAAAGTTCAGCTAGAAAAAGAACTGCTTTGAGGTTCTGTTCCTTGGTAGATGTTCTCCAGTTTGAAAACTTCAGTTAATTGGCATTTGGGGAGGGGAAAGGTAAGAAATTATCTTGGCATGGGGTACTGTTTAGAACTGAAAGTGAATGTAAAAACTCAACAAGTGTCTGCAGTGCTCTGGAGTGCTTGTAATTCAGGGCTCTGACCCTAAAGCCATTTATGACAGTGATTATTATTTTCTCTAATTAGTTCGTGAGGGAACAGGTAAAGATTATGCCAGTAAAGGTTTTTTCAAGGCTGGACCCATACTGTGGCCCACGACTGCTCAAAATTCCCACTTTAAAACTATTTGCATGTCTTATTGGAACAAAAATTGGTAAAGAAGAAATCCTAAGTGGGAACTCAGTCACCAAACTTTAATATTAATTTCCCCCTTTGTTATTTCAAGAAATGGTTGTACCATGGGACACTGTGGTGAAAGATGCCTGCAGCTGCCATTATTATGGGACTGTGTTGACAGACCCGGATGGTTCCTGGGTGCTTTGAGACATGCCTAAGCTCTGCTCCTGGACCTCTGGTACCAGCTCAGTCATCTGCGCATGGCATTGCTGATGGGTTATTGGCTTATGGCTAAGAGCAACTCTATGGCCAGTATCCCCATGGCTCTACCCTAATCTGAGCCTTATAATATGTTAACAGATAAATATGGCTCCTGATCTATTTATTTCCAGAACGATTTGGGAAGTGCTGTTGGTTGCGTGATGTACAAATCTAAGATTTAGAGGATTACGGGAGAACATTTCAATTGTTGTGGCTGGATCACATTCAGGCTAAGAACCAAGATTTTATTTATTTATTTTTTTCCCCTGAAAGTTGATACATAATGGAATTTTATTCTTAGTCATCACAAGCTTCCATTTTTATTGTTGTTGCGTGGCTGATTTTTGGTTTGTTAGGGTTTGGTTTGCTTTTGTTTTGTTTTTTTTTTCCAAAGTCAGTAAGTTACTGGCAATTCCTGTCAGCTTAAAAATCTGAAAGATCCACAGGTTCATGAAAAATCTAATTCCTACTAAAGACAAAGAATTCTGCTTTCTATGTGGCAGACATTATCAGATTGTCTGTCACTCAAATGAAGAGGGGTGCATGGGAACAGCTTTTTAATTTTTTTAACCGTTTCTTCCACCACGCCTTCAGTAGGCCATTGGAGAAGTGGGCACGTAACTATTATATTAATCCAGGCAGCATCTGGAGGCCTAGATATACTGAGACTTTAACTCTGAATAACTACTAAGCTTAGTCACATTAGCAAAGTAAACATTTCCCCAGCATGGGTAGGGCGGGGATCTGGCATCTGTGTCTTTAAAGTGAGTAAGGTTTAACGTGTAGTGGATAACAAAGGTATCCAAATAATGTTTCCCTTTCTAGCTCAGTGCTTTCCTTTGCTCTTCTTTCTAAAGGGCTGTAAGTATGAAAGGTCTGTTAGGCTTCATATTATGTTAGTGTCATGTTTTCACTTGTATACGTTATGAAGTTATATATGACACTGTAAAGGCTGTGCTACAGAAGTTGTCAAGGTTCAGAAAGCAGTGTGCTCTTCCCTCAGGAGGTATTGCTCAGATTCTAGATATTTGAAAACAGGATATAACAGAAGATGGGGAAAAAGGTGAGAGCTGGATATATTAGGTCAGTAAACATTCTGAATTTACTCAGTAAAAGTCGAGTGCGTATAAAGAAAGAACACAAGAGAAGAAAATCACCTTTGTTAGCTCTTCCTTACGGTTGTCAGCGTGAGAGGGGATCTGAAGGAGATGTGAATCAGGAGAGCAGAGCAGATGGATATGTTGAGAGCATGCTGTACCTGAAGAGTGCAACTGGGAACAAGTAGTAGAGGATTTGTATGGGAGAAATGAGGACTATTTGGACTCTGATGTGCCGTATCAAAAGTCCCTGAATATTTGATCGTGTTTAACTATGGATCTGGATGAAAGTGAGAAAATGAACTTAAATATATAGAGAAGCCAAGAAGGCTAAGGCTAAAAACTAAACCTTTTTCTTGTGTGAAGAAAAGAGAATTAGTATAGGGACTAAGATTAGTGAAAGAATCTTGTCAAGGAAACGCAGGTCTCTGCAGCTGTACTTTGTTGGGAGTGTGTCATCGTGCCTTCGGTGCACAAAATGAGAAGTTTTTCCTACTCAGATCTGTGAGAGTTTTAACTGTGCGTGCTGAAAAAAAAGGTCACTTCCTAGACGCTGTGGTCTTTGTCCTTTTAATTTTGCTCTTAGAGAAAGCTCTAAATGAGGTAGTAGAGGATGAATATGTGGCCCATGAAGGCTTTACAGTGGAGAACAAACTGTATTAAATTGAAATGTGCATAAAAACTAAATTAGACTAGTTTATAAAGTGAAGTTGAAGCCAGTTATGGAAATTAAGCATGATGAAAGTTAATGAAACCAGTGTAGCAAGCACAGTGAAGCTATGCTGATTGCCAAGAACATCTTGCTTTTACAATACTTACGTAACCATCATGAAAGGCCTCTATTTTTAATAACAATAAGCCTTTTCAACAACATTTATTTTCACTTTTTTTTTTTCTTTTTTCCCCCTATAACATTTTATGATGAGGGGGAAGGGCAAAACCCAAAGATATTTGTAATTTTCCCAAGTAGTATTCCAGGTCATACGTGGATTTTATTGCTATTGTGTGCTTCTGTGAATTGCATGCGTGTACTTCATTAACAAGGAAAATTCTGGCTCCTGTGGACTTATATTGCCCTCACAAGCTGAATAGATTTTTGTGGTTGTCAGCCTTGATTAGCTTCTGTTTTCAGATGTCCAAATTTAATTTCATTAGAGGAAAGAAACACGCAACAAAATACAAAGCAATATAATATTGTATTGGTTCTGTGACATTAGCCATTCCCCAAACTTTAGTGCTCTTAAAAAATGGCATAACATGGGTCTGAGCATTACAAATCTTGATTTGTCTGTTCTCAGAATCTCTCAGACTCATTCCCTCAATAGAGGATTAGATTTCACTTCAGAAATCTTTGCCTGACCAAAATCATAATCGAATAGGCCTAATGAACAGGAGTCTTCATTTTAAAATAGACGGTTGTTCTAGTGTAGGCTGATAATAGATGTTTAACATCTTCAGCATCAAGCAGGTTTTAAATTTATTCTGTGATTTACAGGTTTACAGTAAAAGCTAAAATTATGACTAATGTTCTGGACTGGAAGCTGAAAGATTATCTCTTCATGAGCTTCTTAGAAGATTTGGGGTGATTTAGGTTATATATATGTTAGTTTCCTATGTACAAGATAGATGTTAAAAACAGAGAAGTTAGAAGGTTTGAAAACATTCTGAATTGTAAAGGTCAATTCCTTATAGCAATACCAACATTTCACAAAGTTCTACCTGAAAGGAGCAGCAGCAGAGTAGGATGTGCTTGGATATGAGAAGCTAAGGTGCTGGGCTCTGCTCTTCCTACGACTTCAAGCCTAAACTTTATTACTAGCATCAGAAGGAGGCTTTACTGTGATTTTGAGTCTCAATTAAATGTTATAATGTGGTGCTTATTTTTCAGAATACCCAAAGCACTCATGTTTAGCTTCTTTAGTAATAAAGATCCTCTGTTTGTTTTAGTCAACAGCTTGAGACTGTTAGCTCTTCTGGTTCCCTGACTTGGGAAAGCTAAAGGAGAACATACTCATTCTTTCTTGCATCAGGTTGTCTTCTGCCTTCTCCTCCTGCAGCCAACTATCTGGTTCATCCCGTATTTTCCTGAATGAGCCCAATTTTGATGTGTGTTACTGTCTGGAAAATGGATCATCCAAACTAAAGTACTAGATGGCAAAGAGTACTGCTGAATGGACAATGCTTGTTTGCTTTAATAGGGTGTCATGTACCGAGCAGTACTGTTAGTCTCATGATAGAATATCTTTATCATCCATGAACTAAAGCAACAGACTGTTAGTCTTAACCTGAGAACTTTGATGCAAAGCTCTTATGAGTGAGTTTTCAGTGGATGTCTCAGAAATACAAGGTGGATTAAATTAAAAAAATTGTCTAAGCTACTCTTGTTTATCTGCAAAGCATAATTTCTTAGTGGGAAAGTGACTTGAAATGTTGGGAAAAAAAATTAAAACATGGCCCTTAGAGTTAGTTGTCTTGACATCCATTCTCCTGGGCATCTGAACTTGCTCAGTTCAAGTATTGCTTCAGGTTGTAGAGAGGAACATCTCAAGGGGGTTGTTAAGCATTTCGCATTGTTAATCAGGCCATAACCTAAACTGCACCAACTAACTAGCATTTTTATCAATAAATTGAGATAGAATCAAACCCTGTTTTTTGATTGCTAGTGTTTAAGGGAAGAAGTGTAGTTACAAAATAATCATGAGTGGAAAACTCATGGATGAGGCTACGCTTCAACGAAGTTCAAGCTTTTAAAACTGAAGTCTTACTCAGTTAAAGCATCACTCTTCCTGGAATTACGTGATAGGGTTTTGATGACGGTACTACTGAGTCTGTGATCCCAGACTAGCTGTAATTAATTTTAAAAAATGAATGAGATCATTTTCTCTCTCACACACACGCCCCCTTTAGGGATTTGCCAAAGTAAGTTTGAATTATTTTGCAAATAATGTATATATTTTCCTTGTCATCTATTCTATCTCATAAATCAAAAATCCCAAAGAAAGGATTAAAAAAAGAGAAAGCATAAAAGGTGTCTTCATTTAAGGCTCGGGACGAGCCCCCATGAAACACAGAGCAGGATTTCTCTCTATTAGCCCCATTTCCCCCAGGGGAGGGGAAAAAGGGGAATATGGAAAAAGAAAAATGCCTCACCCAAGACTGGAAGTTAAGACTACAGCAGATTGAATGAATAACAGGAGAAAACCAGAAAAAGGGAATATTAAGGGCAGAGGGATCCAGAACTGTACCCAAAACCCGCTCTGGGGCGGCG
>JANIJG010018337.1:0-31605 GCA_024611175.1 Megaceryle torquata | reverse complement strand
CGCCCGGCGCCCGGGGGTGGTGTAAGGGGCCCCCCCCCCCCCCCCCTTTTATTTTTTCAGTTTCGTGCTCTTTAGGAGAGGCGCGGGAGGGGCTCAGCTGCTCGAGCCCGGCCGCCGGAGGAGGGGGAAGCGCCGGTGCTGAAACGCCGCGGTCTCTTCTAGGATTAAGCTAAAAAGCCTGGAGAGGGTCTGCGTGGATCCCAGCACCCCCTGGGTGAAGAAGCTCCTGCAGGACCTCCCTAACCTGTAAGCTCCACCTTCCACCCTGAGCGACAGGGGCTCCCGCGGGACCAGGGACATCCCCTGGGGACCGGTTTTCACACGTCTGTCCCCCCCTTCTGCTTTTGGCAGGAGGAAGAAACAGGCTCCCCGCTGAGGAAGCTGCCATGGATGGGACAGCCAGATGTGCCACCCCCAAAACCAGACACCCCCTCCAGCCCGCTGTCACCCTGCCCCGGTGCGGAGGGGACCGAGCTGCTGCGTGATGCTCTGAGCTCCTTTCTCCTTTGCAATTCACGTGTTTAAGCCCTTGGAAATGCCAGTCCCTGCTTCCCACCCCGTGGCTGTGCGCCGGGTGACCTGACAGGTCCAATAAAGGTGGCAGCCCTCGGGCACCGTCCCTTGTGTCCCTTCCTGCGGCGCGCCAGGGCCTTTGCGGGGGGCTCAGGGGAGCAAGACCCCGCGGGTTAGGGAGCAGAGAGGGGGGCGACGGCCGTTTCTCCACCAAGAAATGCGGGGCGAGCAGGTTTTGGGAGGTGGCTACTGTGGCTTCTGCCTTTTTCAGCGTGGGCCACGTGTGCCGGGGGAAGCAGTGGCAGGGAAGTCAAAGCGTGGGGCAGCTCGTTTCCCAGCTGGCAAAATCCCCGTCGGGGCCGCCTATAAAGCAGCCCCTGCAGCGGGTCGGGGTGGGCGATGAGGATGCGGCTGCTGCCAGCAGCACTGGCCCTGGCCCTGCTCCTGAGCAGCTGGGTGCCGGGGGACGGTGAGTGACCTCGGGGTCCCTCTCACGCTCCCCTTCCCAATCCTCAGGCAGAGGCGTCTGGTGCTCTGGATGGGGCTGAGCAGGGGCTGAGCTAAGCTTTCAAACTTGAGTCTTGCCTATTTTTGAGCTTGAGGTCGGCTTTCCAAACTGCTGCCTGAGCTGGCGGGGGGTGCGTGGGACCGCAGGGGATCTGCCTGGCGGGTTGAAGCTGCTCCCTGTGGAGCTCAGGCGTTTGGTGGGTTTAGCTGAGAAAAGGTTGGTTAAGTTTTCAAACCCTGGCACTAACCCACCTCCAAAGGCATGCAGAGAAAGGTCTGGGACCGCTAAGGGAGGGATTGGCCTCGTGCCAGCCTCGCTGCTCTCGCCATTTGCCGCTGCAAACCCCGTGAGTGCAACCCCCGTCCGTGTGAGTGGCCCCGTGGGCGCTGGGGAGGGGACGGGATGGCAGCAGGAGGATGGCGGGGGGCCGAGACCTGGGTGTGGGCTGCTCTCGGGCGCAGGTCTGTCGCTGGAGAGCCTGCTGACCAACATGAAGTGCAAGTGCATCAAATCGACCGCCCAGGTCATCAACTTGGGGCTGATCCTTGCCATCGATGTTACACCACCGGGGATTCACTGCAGGAGGAAGGAGATCATGTAAGTGAAGAGCCTGCAAAGCAACCCCTTCTTGTGCACCATCGCGACAGCACGCGGACACCTGCACCTTCTCCAAGCCCCCAAATCTTGGAGCGACATTTGCGAGGCCGTTGCGTGGGACACCCCGCCTGTTTTAACGGGGTTTAGCCCCCATCTGCCTCCCACCGAGGGCTGCAGGGGTGTGCTCATGCCCGCGCCGGGGAGCGAGAGATTTGCTCTGCAGAGGGTTAGAAAAGCTTTGGGGGGAGGCATGTGGGGGGCTGAAGGGGGGGTCTCGTCGCTTTGCAGTCTCACCCTGAAGAAAAACAAGAAGGTTTGCGTGACCCCCGAAGCGCCCTGGATCCAGCTGCTCATCCACAAGCTGATGCAGAGGTACCAGCGCCTGAAAACCGAGCGGTCTCTCCAGCGGGTTGGCAGGATGGCCCCCTCCTCCTCCTCCTTTTTCTTCTCCTCCTCCTCCTTACTGCTTTCTTGTCCTTTCTTCCCCCAAAATCTGCAGGAACGCCACCAAAAAAGAAGCGCTGGCACGGCCACGGCGGGAAGCGGAGCGGTGGGCTGGGGGAGCAGGGTGGTGGGGCCAAGCCCCCCACAGACCCCCTACTCTGTCTCTCCCTCTGCCCGGATCCGGTGATAAATAACCAGCTGTGGCTATTTATTCCTCTGCGCCGAGATGCGCCAGGTTTTGCGACACAGTGCCGGTGCTTGCTCTGCTCCCGGGGTCTTGGCAGGAGGTGGGAACCTTCCCCTGCTTCCCCCTCCCCCAAAAAGGCTTCCCCTCTGGTGCCTGGCATCACCCTCTGTTTCGGGTGCCCGCACTGCTCCTGCTCACAACAGCAGCCCATCCTGGGTGGCATCAATAAAAGGACAAATGTGCTTCCTTGCCTTGGCTGTGGCAGCTCTTTCTGCACAGGTTTGTGTTTAAACTGGGACTTGTGGGGCAGGGGAGTTAAGACAGGACCGTGGCACCGCGAAGCCCTCGGCCGCTTTCCCACAAGGTGTTTCCCAATGCTTCGCCTTTCCTCTGCCCGTGGTCGGTGTTGGCGCACAGAGTGGTCACAGGAGATCCTGTGTCAGAGCCGTGCCTGGACCTAGAGCTTTGTGACCTCCTTCTGAAGTTGTCTGTGACCTTTAAGGGAGTCCTTGGCTGATTTTTGGCATTAGAGGTTTAAGACCTGAAGGGTTTCCACCGGGTTCTCTTGGGGTTTGCGTCGTCTCTGGAGGCTGAAGGGTGTGGAAGGAAGGGTATGGGACTTTACAACCGATGAGCTGCTTATCTCAAGAGGTGCCTCTCCCATTGCTGCCCTCTCATTGCTTCACTCTGAGATGGAGAGACTCAGCTAATGACTCTCAGAAAAACCCCAACCTCCCTGCATCCAGGGCTCATTTCTCTCGCGTCCTACCAGGTGGTTCTGGTTGGGGGGACCGCCCGGGAGAACACCACAGCTCTGCGGTGACCAGGCAGGACAACAACCTGCTGCTTTTTCACGTTGGCAGCCTCATTCTAGCTGAACCACCTCCTGCTGCTGCTTAATCTACCAGGGTGACGAGGAGAGGACAGCTGCTCTGCGCGATCAAACTCCTTTTTAAACCAGCCTGGGGGTGAGTATCATGTGCATGTGGTATTTCTAATGCAGGTTATCCATTTAGGACAGGACTAAAGGACCTTTCCCTCCACCGTGCTAGGCCGAGCTTTGTGCCAAGACCAAAGGTTTTGATGCTAGAAGCTGAGAACGCGTCATGGAAATGAAGTAGCTGGTGCTGGGTCTTCAGAGAGTAAGGGCCAGCAGCCCCTTCTGGCTCCTGCTCCCTACTGAGAAGGTGTGAATACCATGTTTTCCCATCTTCTCAATTAACTGAGAATTTCAATGAGCCTTTTTGGCTTCCCCCTCACCCCCTGACCAAAACTGGCCCTGGAGAAACAAGTGACATGAACCTCTGAGGTCTCAAAACTCTCCCTCATGATTTGTCCCCCGTGTCTCACAAGCCGGTCTCCAAAAGCCTGACATTCAGGCTTGAGCAGGAGCTGTGGATGCTCAGCGCCTTTGTAAAGTGCTCGAGAGTGTGGACGTGGGTTTGGGAGTCTCCGCGGCAAAGCCGGGAAGGTGGGGGGCCGTTGGTTATCCGCAGTGTTACCCTGGCGCTGGTCATGGCACGGTGTTGAAAGCCGCATTAGGTCGGTGGCAAGTGCTTCTGAAAAGGTTGAGAGGCAAAGATTTTGGCTTTCTGGTCTATAAAACAAATCAAAAGTGAGGACTTGGGAGTAACGAAACCTCGTGGGCACATTTCTGCAGACCAAACGGGAGCTGCTTCTAGCAGCCAGGGAAAAGTTCATCAAGAAAATGAAAGTTTTTCCCTACAAATGGAAGAAAGGGACAACAGAAGCTTTTAATGAAGCAAACGGGAGGGGCAGCTGGTCCCAGACCCCCCTGTGCCATACCTGACTTCAGCGTGCGGCACGCAAATGCTCCCGCTCCTTACAGCGAAATAAGGAAACAAAAATAATTGGCTACAGTGTACAAAATTCTCTTGTTTTTATATATATACACACACGCAAAAAACCCCGTATCTAACAGCTTTACCATATCGAACTTTAAAAAGTTGCTTGTAGAAGGGTGTTGGATTTTTTTTTCTCTGCTTGCTTCAGGCAGTGCTGCTGCTTAGAAGTTAAGACACCAGGCACCATCACTTTGAAAACAAACCCAGATGGCGAGGAGCAGTAAAGGGCTTACAACTCTTGGGTATTTTTCCCCTCAAGCGTCAGCCGTGAGGATGCTGCGTGGAGGGGACGGATGCTGTCCCGTCCACATCTGTTTCGGGATAATTTGCGTCGAATTCTTTCTTTTTTCCCCTCACCCCACCGGCTGCTTCCATCTGGGTCAATAGAAAATCAGCGTTGCCATCTGGTCGCTGCGTATGTTTTGTGAAGGGGGGGGGGGAGTCTTGTCCCACGCGAGGGGTTGGTGGCTGCCTCCTTCCCACTCCCCTCTCCTCCTGGAGCGGCCGGGAAAAAAGAGCAAATCCCCTTTACTGCTCCTGCTGGGAAGAGAAACAAACCAGAAGGAAAACGGGGAGGGAGGCAGACGCGTGAGAGGCAGGGAAACACAGCCCCGGTTACGTGCGTCGCCTGAAACATAAACGATGGTTGTTATTGTTGTCTGCTTGTTTGTTGAAATCCAGAGGTTTTGTGCAGGGTCTGTTAAAATCGGGTTTCTGTGGCTAAAATTGGCTGGGCGTGCTGGCTGTTCGGAGGCGGGCTGGGCAGCAGAGAAAAACCAACGCAACACCTTCCCGCAACGGAACGCCTCGACCGGTTAGAAAGCAAAGGGAAGGCAAACTTCAGCAGCTTACAACATTCACCAGGGGTCGGGTTGTTGGTTGGTTGGTTGTTTTCATCCCCATCCTCTCCCACCCCCATATTACAAAACATTGCTGCTGGGGTTTGGGTTTATTACTCAACGGGCTCCTCCACAGTTCAGATACAATCATAGGTGAATATTAAACTCCGTTTTATACAAACAGCTCAAAAAATATTGGGAGTGAAGTATGGTAGGAAAACACCGCTCACGTTGCTCGTTACCATGGGTGTTGGGAAAGGAGGAGAAGGTTTTGTTAGCGCACGCCTCCAGAGCACAGCAACCCCCCCTCCCACCTCCGGAAAAGATACAGCAGCTGATTACAGAAAGGTAATGTCCATAAAATTAAGTTTTTCATGCTATTCTACTTTCCAGCACTATAGGCTCGAATCGCTTGGGCGATTCCTCTTGCGCTGGGCTAGGTGGCGAACGCCGAGGCGCATGCAAAAAGAGGCACCTGCACCTAGAGGAAAATCCATCTCTAGAGAGGCCCTGCTTTGATGGAGTTTTAATTTGGGGCCATCCGGGAATTGCACCCAGCTACAGTCGCTTCAGATTTATAGTTGACAGAGGCGATGCCTCTGGGGTGTTTTTTAGGCACTTTTTTTTTTTTTTTTTTAATTTTACAAGGGAGTTGTTTTGTTGAACCGATTTTTGGCTTTCTGTCCCGCGCCACCCCCTCCCCGGCCCCTGGTAAGGGAATAGTTTCTACTCTAGGTCCAATTGCTGGATTTCTTCTTTTTGTTTTCCTCCCCCCTCTGGATAATTTCCTATGTATAAAATGACAGAGGAAATGTTTAATCAAAGAGTAGAGGAGCAGCCTGACTCGGCAGCCTTGCAAGACAGAAGATGGCTCCTTAGTAATTTAATTTCACAATTTAAATTTAGACCTTTTTTTTTTTTTACGTATACGAAGGAGACACAAATATAGGCTCTTGATCTGTTTACAAATTGCATTCACATCGTGGAAAATTTTCTCATTTATTAAAAATATCACATTTTGAGACTAGAAACAGTAAAGTGCATGAAAAGTTTAAAATATAAATTCAAGAAAATCTTATAGCAGCAAAAAAGCAGAATAAAGAAAAACTTAAAAACACAGACACGACCTTTTCCTATCACTGTGCCGTTATTTGTTTTGGTTTTTGTTTTTTAAATGTTAAGCAGCCAACCAATTTTTCAGAAAAATTGCATTCTGTTTTAATGCCTCTTGAGGCACAAAGTTTTGAACTGGCCACCTGGAGCATAAAAAGAGAAGAAAAAGAAAAACAACAAAAAAAAGACAAAAAAAGAAGAGTTTTTTTTCAACACATCCAAAGAGCATTAACAGTTGGGAATGAACCAGCAGCTTTTCAAATTCAACCCTGCCCGGCAACGGGAAAGAAAAGTCATTAAAAAAGTGTGATTTGGCAACTAGGGTGGGGAAAAATAATCCGAGGACCGGCTGCGGCTCCCGCCGCGAAACAAGCACGTAGAATGTGGACCTGGAATTGTGTCGCAGGTATTTAAGCCCTCTTTGGTTTTTTGCTATTAGTCAGACGAGGGGCAGGGCCACGCTGCTAATTTAAGTGCTTCGCTAAGGTGCAGAATTTATTCTGGGTGCAGAGCTCAGTGTCCGTTTCGGGTTCAAACGGACGGCATTTCTAATGGATTTTTTCCTAGGGAGCAAGACTTTCTCTTTGCTTTTTTCTTTCTCCCACAAGGTTGGCTCGTTTTGCCATGTTCTGGAAAAAAGCATCGCCTCGAAATAGGTTCAGAAGCCAGTTTGAAATCTCTTTTGTCTGTTGAGAAGTGCAGCTTCCTACTGGAAAGAAAAAGCTCGCCAGCTTCAAAAAGCCCCACCAGCAAAAAATGAAATTACAAACCTGGAAAGGGAAGAATTATACTTTGGTTCCAGCCCTAGTGCCAAATGATACCAATATGCACCGAAAATGTGCAAAATCTCATATCAAACACATAAGGAAAGGAGCTCGAAGAAGCAGCTTAAGGTTGGCCATACTTCACTCCTATATACTTTGATTTACAAGTGTACAGGTCCATAACAACAGGTCCGTGCCCTCAAAGGGGCAGGGCTCCACTACCTCCGGCCAGGCAAGTGCACCCCGTTGACAAGAGGCAGGAGCGGAGGATGGAGTTCTAGTTGTGTTAACAGTGAGAAGTGGTCTGAAGGGATGTGAGGGTGTGGACACCCAGTGATGTTGTTGTCAACCAGCCACTGAGGGTCCAAAGGCCCCAGGACACCAAGCACGTTCATGTGAGTGTTGGAATAGAAAATGTAGTCAATCACACCCTAGGGAGAAAGAGAAACACGACAGTGAGAACATGCCTCGCTTCCGGCAACCGCGCCTCGACCGCCTTCTGCCCGCAGCTCGCGGCACGAGGCGCGGCGCCGGGGCGAGGGCAAGAAACGCGCGTGGCCTTTTGCCTTCCAAGCGCCGCGTCCGCTCTGGTTTAAGTCACCGGCCGGAGCCGGGTCAGAAGCTTAAAAAGTGCAGGCAAATCAAGGATTTGTGGGTGGTAGGAAAAGCGTCCAGCGAGCGTAGGAACCGGTGGTGAAGCGCTTACAGGAACAGAGGGAAAGATGGCCAACGGTCAGAGAATTAAGGCAGCGTCCTGGGGAGCCCAGGTCAGCGTCTGCCATTTCCGAAAAATCGCTGCTTACTTTGAAATCAAAAGTGTAATTGGTGTAAGGCATCAAGTTGTTTTCGTAGGCGCTCTTGAGTTGGAAGCCGTGCGTGATCCTGCCTTCAGAAGCCCCGTTCTTTCCATTGCCGCTGAAGTTCATCAGACACTCGTTGTAACGCAGCTCCTTGAAGTCCTTGTGGTTGTCAGCTACTATGCCGTTGCTTAAGTATTCCACTACACCTGTTTGCAAAGGAAAGGATTCAGGGAGGAATCTTTAACCTACAGCGCTGGGGGAATGCTGGCCTTGGAGTTTAAAACCCGAACGACAGCTCGACGCCCCAGGAGATGAGAGAAAGAGCTTTCCATCCAAGGGGGGGATCTACGTGGTGGAGCCGTACGCGCCCCTGGGACGTGTGGCTGGGGAACTGGGGCTCCCTGGCAGTTCCAACACCGGGTTTTGAGGGTTAGAGTAAGCCCGTAGTACGTGCGCCGTGACAGAGAGGCAGCTTTCCTAAGAGTACCCGAAATTACGGCATCAAACATCGTAATTACTAAAGTGAACCTGTCACCTTAGAAAGTGTTTGTGTTCCATCGTGAACTCATGGCCTTCCCACTTATTACTGCTGCTCAAGGTGTGGGCATTTATTTTAACCCTTTATTTACTTTGAAAATCTGATCTGTCACTTTATCTGATCTGTCACTGATCTGGCACTTTGAAAATTTGATCTGTCTGTGCTTTTCTACATCTTTGCAGGTGCAACCAACTTTTCTGGAGCACCCAAGTGACCACGGAAAGCAGTGGACTCATGTTCTCTTCGGCCAGATTTTGACAGCCAGTCCTAAAAAGGCTTTGGCCAAACCTATCCAGGGCGGAGTGCAAACCACCCTGTTGCCCTCTGAGGAAAAGAGGTAAGGTAATAAAAAAAAAGGTAAGTTAAAATTTATGGCCAAACCAGTCTTACCTGAATCGGGCAATGAGTTGAGATCTGCACACAGCACCAGAGGGATGGAGTTAGGATCTGCTGTTGGGCTGCCGGGCCTGCTGGAGGCTTTCTCAAGGATATTTTTCAGTTCCGAGACAAACATCATAGTCTGAATGAGTTTCACATCCGAGTACTCAGGGTCCCAGTGCATGTGGGCGTTGGCCACGATAAGCAGCTGCTTGTCCACGTGAAGCGATTTCATACCTTCGTATACAAATACAGTTTCGTCATGGAGAGGCCGATCGCGTGACTATGGCAGATTCCCCCCCGTTAACGTTCAGGGTGTCACTACTAAGGACTCCCAAGGCAGACAGACCAGCAGGTGGACGTACTTTTGTCGCTGGAAAAAAAGGCATCACCCGAACCGTTGCTCCCTTCTCAATCAGCAGCGCTGACGTACTATTACCAGACTAAACCTCTACGTATCTGAGGAATAATGCGCTAAAAGACGGGGCATAAAGTCACAGGCAGCTCCTTGCAGCCCTGCAGTTGAGATGTTCTGGCAGCACCAAGCCATCAGAAAACCAGACACGCAGACAGAGCAGGGTGGCAATCTGAAGTACGTTGAAAATTGCCACCCGCGTCCACGCAAACTTAATGAGAACGGGACAGGCAGTCAATCGAGTGGCAAGAAAAGATACCTGATAATCTCCTTCTTCCACATCAGTACATCAGCACTGTCACATGGAAGGATTCAATCAAGGGGATAAAAAGAGAGTTGAAAATAGAAGTTGAGCATTACCGACAGTTGCTGGTAAGAGCATTACGCACGTAAACACGCTGACCTTGGGAAAGCTCTGTTCTTCCAGGAGAACTGAACAGAATAAGCAAGCAGGGACAAAAGCCTGGAAGGAGAACGCTAAATGCTGGGCACCTGGCCGCGAGCACATCCAGGCCCAGAAACGATGTCACTGGTGTCCTGCCTGAGCCACCGACGGGCCATCGTTTCTCAAGGGAGCACAGCGAGCGGTGCTGGCTCACCCATGAGTATCTGGGTGCCACCACCAGCAGCGGTAAGACTGAGAGAGCCTCACACCTTAACATGGAACTGAGTAATTGACGAGAGAGACCCGTGGTCGTACTCACTTGCTCCAAATAGTTCTTTGTGCACCTCTAACACCACGGCAACGCCGATGTTGTCCTTTGTCATCACTCTGTTTAACATAGCTTCGGAACCTTCCGAGTTAGCCATGGCCACCTGGTTGAACTCCACCGTGTGCTTCTGCACCAGCGTGAATCTGGGGAAGCAAAGAGAAAAAAAAATCGGACCGTTTTCTTTCCAACCGCTCGCTGCCGTTCTTTAGTGCCCTGCAATTGGTTTTGCAGCCCCTTCCAGCCTTAGGATGCCCGAAAATGCCTTGCTCCGGGACAAGCTGAAGGCTACCTATAGAAAGGGTGTTGGCTTTTATGGTTTGTGCGCTAAGGAAATTAAAGAGTATTATTAGGCTTCTCTTTTCACCCGCGAGAGCCACAGCATAATAACTACTTCTCTACAGACCCTTATTATTAGCTATCAGGTTCAAAAAACATCCATTGTTTATTTTCCCAGACTCCCTCCATTCCAAACCAGTCGAGTTGTTTTTTTATACATGATCCGAAAGCCCTGGTTTTGCGTCTGGAGCTTTCCAACCCATACCTTTTAAGGTATTTTAAGGTATTATGCTTTTAAGGTATCGAAAACCAAGAATCTGCAGCTTACTTTTCAGTTTTGAAGAATATTGCACAGCCATCCACGTGCTTTTTCTCCTGCTCAGACATGATTTTGGCACGTGACTTGGGAGAAAAGAATCCATCGTACCCTCGTTCTTTCAAGGCTGGCAGAAAAAGGGTGAAGTATTGCTCTGTTTCCACTTCCTGGAATGGAACACAAACGCTTTAGGCTGACAAGGTCAAGTAAAACCTTCCTTCTGTCGCCGCAGGGCAGCTTGGGCCGGCCCTGGCCTGCTGTCGGCAAAGCGAAACACTTCTGTTTGCCCAAACGGTGTCACTTCCTAAATTAACGGCCTGCTGGCGACAGATCTGCATTCCTGGATACCCTGGAATCCCCCCCGAAGGGAAGCAGCAGGTGTATTTGGAGCAGCAGCAGATTACACCTGCGGTTACACCGCATCTGAATGCGGAGACCATCCGAGGTGAGCACCGCGGCGAGGCCACCGGATCCCCAGCGGCGATTACCATCGTAGCCGGAGAGCTCTTTTGCACGCCGTTCTCTAACAATTTGTGTTCTTTGCAGGAAGGTTTGGTCTCCCGAGAGGATTTCAGAGGTTGGTCTCGTGAGGTTTTCAGAGCAAGGTAACTACTCTCTTCAAAGGCAGAAACGCTTAACCGTTCTAAACATCGTCAAGAAACTTCTAGTATCACGGGAGGACGCGGGTACCAATGACAACTGATACTCGACCCTGAGCACCAAAGTCCCCTTGTTTGCCACTGGGAGTATTTTTGAGGCTTTACCTTCTGTACCAAGCAGGAAAGAACCAGGAACAGCGGCGTTTGGGGTATAGGGTTCTACATTCTCTGCGTACACCCACAGGGAGAATGTTAAGGCTGCTTATCTGAGGAGGAAACGACCCAGGTCTTCCCACGCAAATTACCTACTTAATCTAGCGAATTTGATTTCCCTTCACGCTCTCTCATCTCATGGAACACAAGCCAACTCCTCAACAAGGAGCTGTGCACACAGCTTGTGCTGGTGAGCCCCAGAATTTGTTAGCGAACAGGCGAATGTGGTGTTGTCGAGGTGGAGGGTGATGTTTTCTGGTTCTGATGGAAAAAATACCATTATTTTCCCCTTACCTGGAGACTAATGATATCTGCATCACAGTTGACGATTTCTTCCATGATTCCCTTTTTTCTGTACTCCCAATTGAGCGCCCAAGATGGGCAGTAGCCGTAGAGCTGCCGGGTGGCGTATTTATCACACAACACATTGTAACACATAACTGTGAATGAAGCTGGAAAGAAGGAAAGAGAGAGAGAGAGCGAGAAAGAGAGAGAGAGAGAAAGGAAGAGAGAAAGGAAGGAAGGAAGAGAGAAAGGAAGGAAGGAAGGAAAAAAAAGAAAAAAGGGAAAAGTGATTAAGCTCTGAAGGTGACAAAGGCTGAATTTATTTGAGCCTTACACGGTCTGTTCTGGAGGGTGAACCGAACGCAAGTCAGTGGGTTCATTCCACTGAGCATTTCATGAGCAGGAGTAAAAAAAGGCCCTGCTGAGCCAGCAGTTACCACGTTAAGTCTAAACTCTCCCTGAAAAAAAAAAATCAGCATTACTACCAGAATGAGAGGGTGTCAGTCACGTGCATCAGAAAGCAACGCACGATACGTGCCATGCTACCACAGCAACAGGCACAAAAGCTGCTTCAGAACGCTTGGGTTTTAAGCAGCTTGATTCAGAAACCTTTGTAGCCTTTTTCCTAGCACCTGGAGACTATGTTTAAGTTGTACTCAGTCATATCTGCGTGAGGTTCTAAAATGAAAAAGCGCAGAGGGTTGACACATTATTCTTGCTGGTTATTAATTATTGTGATATTCTTGCTGGTTATTAATTATTGTGATATTCTTGCTGGTTATTAAGCTGACACTCTTGCCGGTTATGAATCTGATCTCCTGCAATAACAATATTTACATTTCTCTGTGGAAGCTTTTTGAGGGTGACATTGAGGATGTGCAGGGGAAGAAGAGCCACTGGATTTGGAGGGCCCCAGGAAATGCTGCCTCTTGCACTTTACCAAAAGCAACAATAGAGGGCATGAAACTGACTTCAGCACTCTGCGGGCGTACCTGCAGATCGGGACTTCTCAGAGTGTTTAGAAAAGAGCTCTTTTCCTTGGGCCAGGACAGCTACGAAAAAGCTGGGCACAGAAAAGAAATTTCCAGCATCCCGTTCAAATCACAAAAATGATCTTTACAGCACAGCCATAGGCTAATTGTTTCAGTACAACCGAACACAAATTGCTCTTTCAACCTGACCCACGTAAGGCAGAAGGGAATATAAAGGCAAACAACAGTTTTTCAGCGCATCATGTGAACACAGTGGGGAAAAAAGCACAGATTTACCTGAGGGCAGAATTTGGTCTCGTTCTTTTAAAGTGATCCATGGCCTTGGAGGCAGCTGCTCTGGATGAACTACAGAAAATTTAAAACAGTGGGTAATTCAGAGGTTTGTATTTGTAAGTTGCCATTTCTAAGTCCAAATGATGACTGAACAATAATGTTCCATACTGTGGTTTGCGGCCCCGGGACTTTTTACACTCCAGGGGATTCAAAAATCATTTAGCCAGAGGAAATTTGTCAGCTGTAAGGCTCATGCTGACTTTTCTCTCTTGCCTTCAAGTCTGGAGGCACCACCAAAATACTCCCACACCTTGAACATACTGCTCAAGAAGGAGGAGTAAATCCAGTAGTGGTTCAGACATCCTGCACTTCGCTTCTCCGAGAACCTCACCCTGACCCCATCGTTCCGGCCACGCGTTAACAAGGGGGTCGGGGAGGTAGAAAGCTCAGCTACAGAACCACAAAGCGGGATTTAAGTCAGGTACTGGATATTCATAGAAACGCAGAATGGTAGGGGTTGGGAGGGACCTCTACAGATCATTTTGTCCAACCCCCCTGCCAGAGCAGGGTCACCCAGGGTATGGGGCACAGGAACGCATCCAGATGGGTTTGGAAAGTCTCTAGAGAAGGAGACTCTGCAACCTCCCTGGGCAGCCTGCTCCCATGCTCCCTCACCCTTAATATTCTTAATCACTTGGGTATTTCTAGATCTAAACATGACGTTCTGCTTGCGCTTGGATTATCATTTCTAGCAGGAAGTCTCAAAATGGCTTCAGCAAGGAAGCTGTTGGGGTTTCCAACAGGACGGTGGGAGCAACTGGCTCCAGCACAGGAAAAGCTTAGCCCACATACATCAACCTCTTTCACTGGGTGTTTGGGCGTACGACTGGAACCACTTAACAAAAACTCAAGAAGCGGTTAGGAAATGCTCTCCCTTCAGTGGTTCAGGTTCTCATTTAGCAGCAAATACTGTCAGCAACACCCGCTTGAAAACCGCTCGTGTCCAGCAGATCTGTAGGGCCGTCACCTGCTAGATTGTCAAGCATGTAGTTCAGTAGCTTTCGAGTTCCGTCTGGGTCCTGGTAGAGGCTGAGAATATCTTGTGATAAAGGATTGCCTGCCAACAGCACAAAACAACAACAGGGTGATTAACTGCCTGACTTTCTCGAGGCTTTCCAACCAAAGAAAATCTCCCGTAATGAGAACAGACAGATTGACTCAGAAGATATTTAGGCTGCTTAGCTTGGAACTGTAGAATACCACAGTAACAGATGCTATAGAAAGCAGCAGTGCACATTGGCTTCCTTCCTTTGGCTCACCTCAGTCGAGAATACAGGAGGCTGAAGGGCTTTATTTACCTAGCTATAGATTTGAAATGGGCTCTTAAGGAAGCCAGAGCACTAGAAAAGAAAACCATTGTTTTCCAAACGGCCCGGTGACTTTCTCTGCAGGCTGAATATCTCAAACTGTCAGAAGATGCTGAGGTAACACACAAAGCTTTGGAGCCCAGCCCCCTCGGTAACTCTGGAGAACTCCTGGGAATATTGGAACTGAAAAGAACTCACCTTTCAAACCGAGGGTTTGGAGCTGGAAGAGCCGTCCAAGTTCATAAGGCAAAACCCGTAACAGATTGTTATTTAAAAGCAATTCCCTGCAGCAAATGCAAACACATTTTTGATGAGGATCACTTCAGAGGAAAACTCTTCAAGCGCCGCATGCCGCTCACCTTCAAAGGCGACCCTTTTCACCCCAAATTTTGTTGTATTACAGAAAGACACGCCAATTTTCCCATTTCAAAACACCACCAAAACACTTTCATTAGGAAAAAAAAAAATAGCGAGGAAAACCCCAAAACACAACATTAAATGTTGGAGAATTTAAACAGCGGGCAATCGGCGAGTCTCAAAGGATGTTCCAGAGAGAAGACTACAGGGCTTATGGATACACACATCTGGAGCCATCACAAAAGCAGGGTAATGAACCCCGGAAGAATTTTAAGAAGCGAAGCTCTGCACCGAGCTTGACTTTCTCAGAATTCTTTTTCAATGCAAGAACGGAAAAGCAAAATAAACTTGTCGGTCCCAATCTCAGCATCTAGATTTTTGATGACAGGTTTTCACCAGAAGAATTTCTCCTCTCACCTGAGAGATACCATGTTTCCTAGTTCTGCTGGTAAACTTCTGAGTTTGTTGGATGACAGATCCAGGTAAACCAGATTATGAAGCTTGGCAATATCAGGTGGAATGCGCGTAAGATTATTGTCATTGAGGTGCAGAGCGGTCAAGTGCGTCAGCGACCAAAGGGACGTACTTAAGCTCCGCACTCTACCTAAAAGAAACAAAAGGGAAGAACCATCTCTTCAGCCAGGTTTGCACTCTCAAACCATTGGGCACAAACAACGGGGGATGTTCGAACGTGGGATTTCCAGTGCGGAGACCCTACTGCTTCACTGGAAGGCCGAGTGACGCTTGCAGAAGACACCTTCGCGTGTCTTTTCTATGGGCAGACTTTAAGTATTACCTGGCCCTGCTGGTTAAAAGGACAGAGAGAGAGGCACAGTGCTAGGAAAGCAGATGTGCTACCCGAAAACTCATGTCCAGTCTGAGTCGGTGCTCCCGATAGACAGGGCTGAATGTGAGCGAGCCAAGCTGGAAGGCAATCTGGGAAGTCAGTGGTTTCCCCTACCCAGGCTGAGGAAATCTGTTCTCACAACAGCAGCCCCTATCTGAAAACGTCCGTCACGATTCCGCAACACCGGCAATCCCCCCGAAGCGAAGTTGAAACCCAAATCCACTCACCCGAGATCTCCAATTCAGCCCAGTGCGACTTCTTCCCATTGGCCACCTCTTCTGCTGACATGATGGTGTAAATTCTGCGAGGATCGGGCGGATCATATTTTTCCTTTGGCATCCCTGTTAGTCTGAAAAACCAGAGCAACCATGAATTACCCTCTGCCGCTTGACAACGTTTCTTCATTTCTAGCCTGCCAGGAGACCACCTTCCCCGCCGAGGATCCGCAAAAACACGTGCCCTGGAGTTTATGCACGATAAACGTTGTGCTGACATCACCCCGACTGCTCCCGGCCTGTGCTGAGCAGGTGCTCAGACCTTTGCCTGTAACAGGAACGGGCATTTCTTTCTACAAAGTTGGGTTTCCCGCTGTCAGCCGCAGCGTTCCCCCAACTATTTTTCAACACGCAAAGTCCCACTTTGGCACTCCACTGCCACAAGACTCGAAATCGTCAGCCCGAGGGGGAATTAGTTCGATTTTTCCATTAACTATGTAGCTTTTCTGGCTTGAGCTTCTTCGTGCTCACTCTCAGTCAAGACCTTTTACTCCTAATGGCCTAGGAGCCATCAAACGAGCTCAGGTAAAACTCTCAATAGCTGTTCTCATGCACTGCAGGGTGCAATTCGGCCCGGTCCAGAACTTTGCTGTTGGATGCCCTCTTGCCTGAAGGGTGAGCTCGCATCAACCGAGCCCATCTTCCAGACTGTCAGGGGAGAGCTCTGACATCCCCCTTCAAAAAACGTACACTTTCCGGATGACACGGGGAGACATTTCCCTCCATACCTCCCTAGATTGTTGTGCTGAGAGAGATGCAGGGAAGAAGAGGCGTTGATTGGCTGAAAACCCTAAGGTTAGCTGAATTTGCTGTTCACCGCTCTTGTCCTCCCCACAAAGGGCAGATGCGAGCCCCGCACCTCATTATAGCCAACTTCTATTTACAGGTGAAGTCATACGGCGAGGAAAGCTACCGGGTAAGAGGATTCTGCGCTCACGCTGCTCAGCTGCAGCAATTCGGTTCAGGGCAATGAATGAAACAGATTATTTAAGGACACGGGATTAGACCCAAAATCCCTTGCTTCTCGTTTCTGAACCCCAAAATCGGGAACGGGACTTCCCCAAACACTCCGAGGTAGGGGCTGCGTTGCAGGACTGGGTTTTGCTGGATTTATCTCCGCCGTTCTACACGCTTGTGCAGAAGCAGGGAGCAGATTGCTCGCGGCCTTCGCTGACAGCCACGAGAGCCCTGGCTCACCTTCTCTCCTGGGCATCCTTGCTCTTGGATGCATAGGAATTTAATCTGCACTCCCGCGAGTCTCTACACAGCTCTTCCTGGCTGTTGCCCCTGGGATGGAGCAGAGACACCCAGCAGAGCTGTGAATCGCTGCTGAGAATGGGGGGGACGACACGGACGGACCAAGAGCACAGTGCTGGGAGAGCTCCCAGTCAGATTTCATTACCTGGCAATAGTTATTTCATCCACGGTGCAGATGAGAAGGGGGGAACCTAAAAGCCAGGCAGGTAAAATCAAGCAGAATCCCAACAAAGGACGAAGTGTTTATGACAGAAGGGAGTTTTTTGGATCTTGAAGTCTTAATCATCACACCTTTGAACTGACCCAGGACGTGGGTCTTCATTTTGCTCTTTAAAGCAACCCGTACTTGTGCCACATCTGGGCCATCGCAAACTTTGCCGCCCGAAACGCGGTGCTGGTCTCAGGCAAGCGCCCCGCGCTCACCGCCTCTTCGCCTTCTCCTTTTCCACACCGTACTCTTGTAGTCATATCAGAGCCAGGCAGCTTTCGAGTGTAGCTGCTGAAACTCCACCCTGCCCTGCATTCTGCTGGCAAACGCTCGCTAACTATGGGCTTCTCAAGGTGGGTTTCCAGCTAAGAAAGCAAGCGGGAGGTTACTGGTATTTCTGGTCACTGTTTTGTCGCAAGCCAGAGCTCGGCACAGCTCTGGCCAGACAGGGCTCCCCACTGTCACATGTACCAGCGAGAGGTCCCCCAGATATCCCAGAGCCTGGTGATGAAGTCGCTAAACCCACGATGGTTGGACCATCTGAGTCACCCCGTACTCATCCATACCTGCCCCCAGGCCCAGGGATGACCGGGTGACACCGTCAAAAAGCTCGAGGATTACAGTTTCCTCCTTGCCAGGGAACCCAATGAAATACGTTGAAATATCACTTGTTATGAGGAGTGTTCTGCCAATTTAAAGCAATTTGTGGCAGTCGGAGGCTCTCCAATGAAATGAGGCCTGAACTGCGAGTTGAACGACAGGCACATTTCTCAGCTGTTAGTCACTTTAATATTGTTTTGAAATAGTAGTGAGTCAAACGAGCATCACTGTAATTTCCACAGTTACAGAAAAGGGAAAACAAACCTAAATCAAATACAGTCCCCCCCCGTTCTGCATAACACCAACATTGAGCAAGGCTTGAGAGCCACCACGTCTATTTTTTTGACGCAAGAATGAATTCTGCCTGGGTTCCCAATTCCTGTCGTTCCCATCGCCCCCTCTGCTCGTCCTGGAACTAAACCGATCCCAACCTAGTTTTGCTCGCTCTTCGGGGAGCTACAGAGAATTCCTTGGGTCAGTTAACCCCGAAATCGGACACGTATAAGCACTGGAACAAAGCAGGAAGACCCAGCCAGGGATGTGGGAACTGGAGTAGAGCTGATTTTGGCCAGCTCGAGCTGTCGTGGAGCTGCAGCCTGCGGGTTGAAGCGAGGCCTTTGCTAGAATCCAGCTAACAGAGGTGTGACAGGAGCAAGAATAAGAGCTTCTTTGCTTTTCAAGCTGGCCTTGATATTATGTAAACTAAAGAAAACCTGAATATGAGAAAGTCAGTGTGTAGCAAGGCTGGCGCGCTCGCTCTGGGGCCATGAGGCCATCCTCAAAAGCTTAGAGCTGACAGGCAGGGAGGGTAACTCAGCTGAAAGCCCAAGGAGTGTCCCAGGTGAACCTGAGCACCTCTAGCCCAGCTGGACATAAAAAGGGCTCAGGGGAGGCCCACTTGCTTTGGAAGTGCTGCGAGCAGCAGGTCTGGGGCTGCTGTTTGTTTGTGCTTCTGTTTTTCTTTGCCACCTTTTGCACATGGCGTGTGCTGACCATTGCTAAAGCCAAAAAGGGGAACGGTGTAACAGTACTGAAGGTGTGAAGAGCATCAAAGAAGAGAGTTTTGAGCTGTCAGGCTGCACCACAGGCTTCTACTCCGAAGGCACCTTTCTGGGGGCAACAAAAAGGAGCTTCTGCGCACTTGGAGTTTCAACTGAGCAGGTAAAACCAGAAAAGAGCACTGCTGTCCTGTGCTTAACCACCTAAGGCCTTCTCAAGTTCTCCAGGGGTGCAGAGCATGAGATAGGGAGGCTCTACGCAGCAGTGTGAAATATAAACTGATTTTTTTCTTGGGGAAAAGCTGAAGGCAGCCCTATGAATTGCACCAACACAAGAAAAAAAGGGCACTACGTGAGGGATTAACTCGTAGTATTGTGGGGATTTTGTCCCTTCCCCAGAGAGGTTAGGAGATGATTTTCTTAAATGATATGGGATACAATGTGGTATTGTGTTTAAGTTCTTTCCTACCTCGGTGAATAAATGAATTGTCTGCCTCTAACGAGGAGGCAAATGGAAAAGAGCTGCAGCTTCATCTCGCTTCAGCCCTACGTTCGCGGACGTGTTGGCACAACTCGAAACCCTCGCCTCCAGCAGAGTGACATCCTCTGTGATTTATGGGGCTTTTTTTTATGCAGTCTCTGTGCACAGATGAGTCAAACTGCCAAAGCATTTGGAAAACTCTCCAGCAGCCGGCCCTGAATCATCCCCTCCTTCCTCTGCGCGGTAACAGCTTACTGTCCGGCCACTTCCATATGCTGATCCCTCCCAGGAATTAAAAATCCTGCTGGCTGACGGGGCCAGAGTGTGCGCGTGAGCCTGCAGGCGCACAGGCACGTGTCAGCTAGCGCTGGAGAGCTGGACAAGACCTGGTTTTAACTACAGATTGAGTAGCTGGGACTAAAGGGTTGAGAAGAGAGGGGAGAGGAAGGCTACCGGGGTGTGTTTACAGGACTGTGTGACAAAAGTCTCCCCGTTTTGGCTTTGAGAAGGGAAAATAAAATACCCCCAAATACAAAAACTGACTTGGAGTACTTTTAGGGGGGGATGAAGATGAAGAAAATAAGGTGATCGTTTAGGGTATGTTAGGAGGACGCTGTTGCTACCAAGAATTCAACGAGCACCATCCATCTGCCAACCAAGGTACTCACTCTTTTTGCTTTCTTATTCCAAGTAACCTGACTGGGAATAGAGCTTACCAGTAAAACAACTAAAAAATGCCTCATCATGGGCTTTTTGTTAAAAATAAGCCTTTTCTAACTGTCCTTTCCCAACAGTCAGATTTCAACCTGTCTGTGAAGAAAGTATAATCCAAGAATGTGAACAGATACTACTTGGGCACAAGTATCCCCCCAGCAGGAGGGTGGGTGAATGGCACGTGGAAATAAATCGCAAGGCAAAAGATAAGTTTGGGTCCTTGCATTTAAAAATACAGCAGGGTACTACAGGGGTGTTTCTTGAAGCACATCAGTCGTGCATCAAAAACCAGCTTTGCTTTAGTGAGACATCTTTGGTGCTCTTGGGTTCAGTACTTAACTTCCTTGACTTGAAACTTCTACGGAGTCTTCCCAGATATTGTGAGCTGAAGGTTTTAATAAAGCTGCCACCTCTTCTGCGTGATCAAGGTAAGTATTAGTTCTAGAAAATATTTCAACAAAAGGAGCTTCAGAAGTAATTTTCATAGGCCTTCCTATCACAAGGCAGATCTCCTTCAAGGGTTAGCGCTTTATATTGCTGCTGATACAGGCAAAATAAGCACAAGTGGAAGGACCCAAGTAGTGGGATCTCTGTGCTGATGCTGAGGGGATGAAAAGCCATTCCTCTAAGCTACATCAGGCCAGGAGGCACGTTTGTGAGAGAAGCAGAAGGGAGCAGACTCTTACTGCGGTGCTGGCCTTGCCCGGTGGTTTTATCTTTGCTGTAACTCGCAGCCATCCACCAGTTTGGGAAGAAGGTTGCCCGGGCAGGAAGCATCTTCCCGGAGTAACTTGAGGGTTGGGAAGGGAACACTGCCGCTTGATAAACCTGGCTGGTGATTTGGAAAGTGTCCCAGTCCTTGCCCAGAGCGGTGGCAACCCTGGGAGACCCTGCCTGCGGGACTTTGGCCTTGCGCTCACCCGCTCCAGCTGGCAAACCCAGAAGCATGCTGAAAAGGACGTGTCAACAACGAGCTCAGCAACAATACGATGGAATTCGTCCAGGCCTTGCTCTCGTTTTTATTCCATGTGGTATTTAGATTAGGCTCAGCAAGAGGAAGCTGTTTAAGTTTCGCATCTTCGGTTTCACAGAATGTCGTCTCTGCTCCTCGGCGAGCTCTGCGCCGTGCGAGAGGTGCGGCGGGTCGCTGGGATCTACTAGAGGCTGTTGCACAAGGGGACTGAAAATACAGTTGCTCTTACCATAACTACCCAGCTTGCTTCCTTTCCAGTAAGGAAGACCAGTCGAGGTACCAGCTCAGCTCGCTCGGAGCTGCTGACGGGCTGTCGAGCCCCTGTGAAACAAGCAAAACAAGACGTAGGACCGGCTGCAGCGACGTTCAGCAACCACGTCCTGAGAGGCTTCTCGCTTTATCGCCTCAGCGAAGATGGTAACAGCCCCGAGAAGCACAGAAAAGTCATAGAATCAAACCCTGGAGGGAAAAGAAAGGCAGCAGAAGCCAAAGGGAGGAGTGGGAAGGGTGGGAATGAGCTGCATTGGATTAGTTCTAGAGCCAGCTGGCACTCACTGCATGGAAATGCTAATTGGCCTTCTGACATACACCCACCAGTTATTTCCCCCTGTTCCCTCATCTCCTCTAAATGTAGAGTCTTTTCTGAAATCACAGGTAACACAAAAATATCCAGGTTTCCACCCTTCCTTTTCCTCTGTCACACCCCCACTTACAAGAACAGCTGAACTATTTACTGTGTGGAAATACGATGCAGCATTAGGTAGTTATTTCTGGACTTAGTTAACATTTCAGCCCTTACTCCAAAAGAGCAATTTCTGATCTGTTGGAATAATCCGTTACGTGACAACTCTTGGGTAGCTGCATCAGGTCGTAGAGTGATACCCAATGGTGCCTTTTATATTTAATTGCTTTCAAAGGAGTTCTGAAGGGTATCCACACGCAGACACAGGGTAAGTAGCTCCTCAAAAGCAAAGCCCTGCTTAACAGCAACACATACAAGGGGTTTACTATAAGGGGAGAGGAGTTTCAATGGCCAGCCTGTAAATAAATCTAATCGTAAGCCTCCGAAGGGACGGTTTAAAGAGCACAGTTATTTACACGAGCATCCCTGACTGGTTCAAAGAAATGACCCAGTTGCAGTGCTGCCCCATCCCCTGGAGAGCACTGGTCTTTTAATGATATACAGGACACAGTGGCTTAAAGGATTAAGAACTGAAGTCGCCGGGAGACCGGGTGGAGGCAGCAGCCAGCGCCAGATCAGTAGCAAGCGTCGGGATAAAACGCTGTCCCGGGCTGTGGGCACAGAAGAAAAGCAGGAGGTTTTCCTAGTCCAGGTTTGGCAGCAAGAGGACCAGATGGAAAACACTGAGCGCTCGGTAAGCTTCAAGTGTCGCGGTGCGCGAGCATCCCTCCGAGCCTCCAGGGAAGGAGGTTTCGTTGGAGAGCCTAATCCCACCACCTCAGCTCGCTCAGCGACTTGTTTAGAATGAGAAAGATCCTGTTTCAGGTTGCCCCCGGCCAACATCTTGCCTCGCTCAAGTCCTTGGGATCAATAATTGGAGAGAAGTCAGGTATTGACCTGGTTTTTGAGCAGAACTACACCAGAACTTATTTCCCCCACACCTCCTCCGCAGCTCGGAAGCGGTTTTCTCAATGAGCATTTCTTCTGTTCTTTGAAATACAATTCGAATCATCAATATCCTCTCATCCTTCAAAGAAAAATTTGTGTTAGGAGAAGAGGAGAAAGGAGATGATTTCCCTGGTGCCAACCCTTTAACAGAGTAGTAAGCAAAGCCCAGCAGCACTTCAGCTACTCTCCCTGCACGATAGAAAAATAATGACCAGCTTATTGCTCCCAACCTGTTCTGTGCAGCAATAATTAACAACAGGGAAACCTGCCACCACGAACCTCCCTCTTCAACTACAGGTAGATTTGGGTGAGCCAAAGCTCAACACTTTCAAAGAAAAAAAGGGGAGGGGAAAACAACAAAAAAGCCAATATCTGGAGGAAGAAGTACGCACCAATAGTGGAAACTGTTTTGCAACTGCTGACATGAGAAATTAGCATTTTCACAGGGCAGCCCAGTTTCACCAGGCCACGGGGTGCTACATGAGTGATCAAAGTAGTTCTGCTGGTACGGTCAGAAGAGAAGGAAAAGGGATCTCTTTAAAATAAAGCGGTTAACAGGCACAGAGATATAGTGAAATGTGCTTTACTTCTTTAACCAAAGAAGTGAAACAGCTTGCCTGATAGCCCGAGAGAAGTGTATTATTGGGAGAGTGAAAGAGAGTTAGTTCAGCTGCTTCTGTGTCTCATCATCTAAATCTTTCCTGTGTGCATTTATCCCACACTTCAACTTCCAAATACTCGACTCAGCTCCGCAACTTCAGTTTTAAAACGACAATCTTCCAGCTACGTTCCAGCGAGGCGCAAAAGGCCAAACTACAGCAACAACAGCCCAAGACAATCTCTTTGGGGACCAGGAAATTCAGCTCGAAGAGAAAAGCGCGATGCAGCTATCTGGAGCTTAACTGGCTACGAGCATCTCTGACACGCAACAAGACCCACCAAAGCTCTGATCTCTAGTGGGTCAAGATGCTGCCTCCTGGTCTCCAGCCCGGCGCTAGCAGCAGGCTAATTCTGTTGCCCGTAACAACCACTGTAATACTCAGTTTCTTAGAGGCGAGTAGGGCAGAGAGGAACAGACCCTGAGGTGTCTGCTAGCTGGCCGGGGGCACGGCCGAGAGCTGACATTAATTGCGCTCCTTCCTCCACCAGAAGACAGGCTGAACTTGGATGGGTTCCTCTGTCCAGCTGCTAACGCTCACTCTCAAGGCCCCGAGGTGCTAGGAGGCCCAAGTACTCGGGACACTAAGCGCTCTGTAAACCTGCAAAGAAGAGAACGATCCCCGAAAGGAAGTTAAAGAAAAGAAAGAGGGTCAGAAGGCCTGGTCGAAGGCGCAAGCTTCGCTCACCGCTGGCTTGCACGCGCAGCGCGGCTTTACAGAAGCAGAGCCTAAAGCAGGAGCACAGGCGCGGTGAGTATGCGGAAGGGGCAGGTGTGGACTCGGGAATGCTGGAGCGTTGTTGACAGCTCAAGGTTTCAAACCACGTCATTTTCCAAGTAGAAAATACTTGTGAGTTATACTCATCTCCCCGCATACGTGTGCAGGGTTGTTTTGCCCATACCTGCAGCTGCCGTGAACTAAACGGCCACCAGTTTAAAATGGAACGGTTCCACTTCTACACGCCCGGGGAGCTTTGTTTGACAGTGCCGAGGGGTTACTACAGCAGGCAGAAAAACATCTTGCCATTCATCACAGGACTACTGCAGACTTCAAGTCAAACCACGCACCAAAACATCAAAGAAGGGAACAGATATCCTCAGGTCATAGCCTCACTCACGGTTTGCTACATAAGGCTGCAAAGAGGCGATGTGACCTTGTCATCTCGGGCATTCAAAGGGATCCAAGTACCATACCTCCTATTCTAGCCGCAGGTCTCAAATATTTGATATAGATGCTTCTCTCCTCCACTCAAAATATTCCTTATTGATGCAGTTAACTCCCTCCCTGCAATCTTTTGCTCCAGACTAAGGAGGAGAATGGAGAGGATCGCCGCACAGGTACCAAAACACGCCTAGAGATTGAACTACTCCCAGTAGCAAAACGTGATTTGGCAGGAGGTAAAAAAAGCACCAAGTCAAGGACCACCTAACAATCCGACCCTGACTCTTCCCGGCACTTGCAACTGTTTTCTGGTATGGCAGAAGTCGTCCGGCCCCGTTTTCCTTTTGCTTTCTTAACTTTGCAAAACAAAAAGGGATTAGAGGAAAGGCGTTCACAAGTGGAAATCTCTGCCGGGTGGATAATTCATCCTGTGAGAGCTCTCTCCCGCTTCCAGGGCCAGTTGTAAATTCATGTAACAGAAGAAATAGAAATTGAATTTTAAGGTATAGAAGAAAGAGAGACCAGTTTTGTGGAACCACATTCGGCACTGCCCCAGATGGCCTTTTGCTGCCCGGAGCTGCAAGTCCCCCGAGTCTAAGAAAATGCCAAGAAGAGGGTTTTTTTTTTCTTTTACCCAGAGAGCACAGTTCCTGACAACTGCTCTGCTTTTACATCCCCTGCAAATGGGTTTGAAGCTTCCTATCCATATGAGCAGGAAGCTCTGCCTCGCAGCAGCCCACGGCCACGCTCCGACAAGAAGCAAGCGAACCAGCCCTTTCCGACCGATGGCAGTTCCGCGGTGCTGGCAGCGGTTCCTACCTGTGTTTCCCCCCCCCACGCGTGGACTGGGTGACAACCTGATGCTTTTCTCTGAGTGTTTTAGTTCTGCTCCAGCTCTCCACCTGAAGCAACAGGAAGAGCAAAGGATGTTCTGCGAGTGTCAAGGCTGACTCGAGATAAAAGGTGGGATTTTTTGAGGGAGATACACCCACGTTGCAACACCAGGAAGCTTGCTGACATCACGCAAGTACAGAAAGCAAGGCTCGGGTGTACATTCCCCTCCACCCCCCAAGAGCAAACCCCGCAGCTTACACAGAAGAGATGAATGAATCCAGAGTGCCTGAACCATGGAAGCTCTCAAGTACCTTTTTAGGCCGTGAAATCTTAAGAGTTAAGCACCCGGAGCAGGAACAGCTGCAGGCCACAGAGCTGAAAACAGAAAACCTGCAGGACCTCTCTGCTCCCCTGTTTACAAAACATGGGGTGGGAATATCCAGCAAAGCACACAAAAGTATGTTGTTCTGCCTTCCCCCCCTTCCTCAATTTTCCTGTGAGCATCGCATAGAAAAAAACCAACAGCTAAAAACCTGCAGAAAGAAGCCTTCATCGTGCTACTCTCTCTCTGGACTTAAAGCCAAGCCAAAACCTTCTGAGGAAGCCTTTAGGCAGATTTTTTAGGAAGAAAAAAAAAAAAAAAAAGGCAAAACTAATTTGTGATTAGAAGGCACAAAAGATGTTCAGTCAGCCGGAAGTGTTCCTGAAAAGCGAGGGGAAAACTACCCAATCATTCAGCTGCCCTGAAGGGTAAACAGCCAACTTGAGCGCAATCTACAAATCCTGACTGCTGTTAACAGCCTGACCAAAAGCGGATGTTGATTGTTGGTTGTGTTTTTTTTTTGTCGGTGACTTTGTACTTGTGAAATCCGATGAGCTAAAACCAAATGTGTTTGACAGACCCTGACACCAAAGCCAAGAGGATGAAAAGCAGAGGGGTCGCTTTGCACTACTGCTCCCAAAGTGAGGTTTGGGTCCAAAGGCAGAGACCAAAACCTCTCTCTACAGCAATGCAAGCCTAAACCTTCCTCTCTCTTCGGCAGCTTGCAAAGCTGCCTCGGCCCACAAATGTTTTTTTGCCTTTAAAATGCATCTCCAATAGTTTTGTTGATTTTTTAGTTTCAGGTGGTTGGAAATAGGAGACTGGGGAGAGGTGGCCGTGGAAGGGCTGCTGGTCGGGATAAAGGACCCTTAGGTGGGAGCTTTGGTTTACGTTCCCCGTTTCAACACAGGCCTCTGGAGACCACAGAAAGGGCAAAGGCCCATCGTGAGCTCTTCGGAGGAAAGCCGCCTCTGGTAGTCACCCAGCCAGAAAAAATTCCTGCTGCTCCTAGCCCAGGGCACAATATTTTTCCCTTTATGCTTCAGTTTATGCTGAGGAGTAATCCTGCTCCACAGCAGTAGGGATGAGGGCAGGGTGCTCTGAAGGATTAGTCGCTTTGTGTCTGCAAACAGTCCAAGATTCACCAATCCTCAAGCTGCAACTGGGCAGGGGCGGGAGAACCCCAAACTAAAAACCCTTCTGAAGGCCCATAACCTCCTGGACTCTGAAAGTACATGCCCCCTCCTGAGGGTCGTCATCTTCATTCCTCGACTCTTTCCTCAAGTGGACCCACTTGCCCTGGAGCCAGGCAGCAGTTTTGATCCCAAGATTGCTATTTTTGACACGGGCGCTTTCAACCGTCAGTATCACAAGCCTCAACTTGCTTTTGGCAGCCAGGCACTGCGTGAAAACCCCTCCTCTTCCCCTCTCCTCTGGCCCTACTCTCACTGCACTCAAAGTGGAAGTTTCACTTTCCGCAACCTGTTTAATTTTGACAAAAAAGGGAAAAGTATTTTAAGTTCTCTGTGGCTGGTGTAGACGACCTGAGCACCTTTGTTAACCGGACCATGCTGTAAATGGGTGGTGTTAACCTGATGTAAAATACGCCCAGGCTTCAGATCCTGGGAAATCTGCAGACAGGACCCTTTTAACCTCATCTTCTATACCTTCCTCTGAGGAAACGCAAAGCTGCTTTACAGGAACGTGGAACACAATAACCTGTTTAGCTGAACGCGAAGCAGAACCAGCTACAACGCGGCGCGGACATAAAACGCCATTAATCATTTACATCAGGAAATGCCAACGTTAAGGGCGAGCACGCACAACCTTATCTGCTCCTCCTGCACGCACGCAGCTTACGAGCTCCGGTTCAACCGCTCGAGTGCACGACACTAAAAGGGCTTCTGTTCCTTGGCCCTGGGTGCTGACTTCAAAAACCTCTGTGCCTGTTTGGAGAATTGGGTGGAGCTGCTTTTTCTTCACCTTGGAGGGGTTTTGTCAGTGCTGGTTTCGGGTGTCTCTTGAAAGGGATAAAATGTGTTTCTTGTAAAACACCATATAATGCCTTATACAAAGTGTTTCTGCCTACCTTTAATTGTATTTTCCATGAGAGCCTCTGGAGCCCTGGAGGGAAAGCTCACTGGCAGTGTCTGAACGGGTCGGTTACATCCCGATCCTCTGTGGGTAGATGCACAACCAACTGCAAAAGGATTCTTCTAAACAGGCTTTCTGAGCAACTTCTCCGGAGGGATTTTCTTTCAGCGCTCTCTTGTATTCAGAGCAATTTCAGGGGAGTGATTTTTGTTTGCTTTTTTGTAGTTCTTTTGGTTGGGGCTTTTTGGGGTGGATTTTTTGCAGTGGATTTTTTTTTTTTTTTTTCTTGTTTTCAACTCAGGAGTTTTCTCCCAGGCAGCAGAAACCACGTCAGGGCCGGTACCTTGCCTTCTGTGAATTTACCAAGCTTCAAACAAAGCCAGGCAGCAGCTACAGGCCTTACATGCTCCACTCGGCACCCGCTCTGAGAGCCGTTCCAGAGCGCTCCTGAACGAGGCACTAGTAACTCCCGAGCGCAGAAAGTCTCTTTGCCAACTCCGGCGGGATACTTCAGACTTCACTTTGTCCCCTCTGACTTGTTCGATCTCTTTTTGCAGGGGGGGTTGCAACGGGAGGTGTGAAGTTTGCAGACAGGTGAGACTGAGAAGCTGGACAGACGAACCACCAAAACCCAAAGATTTAATCAGGAGGTGAAGTTACAGGGTACTGTTGCTGCCCATCTAAGAAGCCACGCGTTGAAAACACACGAACAGCCCGCAGCCTCCATCTCCTGCTCTGCTTATTCATTTACAGACAGGTTGGTGAGCCGGGGTGGCTCGGCACAGGGGGTGCCAGGGACGTAGAGAAACGAGGAGGAGAGCTAGAGACATCTTTCTGGGGCGGCAGAAACGCTCTGTTAAACTGAAGTGAGCAAGGAACAAGCCCCCAAGCCTTGATTAGGGGCTAGCACCAGGAGAGCCACAGAATTTTGGGGGAAAAAAACTCGTATGACAAGAAGCTTAGCATTTAATGCTTTCAAGTAGTAAATTCCCAGCAAATCCTCCTGAATCTTAATATGCCTGAGACATAGTTCACCTTATTTTTTAAAGTTTGCTCTCAAACTGTGCACGTTACTGACATAACAGTTTTACCACTTGAAAACAGAAAGCTCGGAAAGCTTTTAATAAGAAAAAAGAAAGACACCTCCCCATTGGTGCACACTGAACAAAAAAGACAGTGGCTGCTGCGAGCTACCTAAATGTTAAGTCATTCTTCTCAGTGGTTTAGATTTCAATTAAGTGAGGGAATTAATTAATTTTCTCCAGTGGTGCCTTTTCTGCTTGCTACCAGAGTCCACACACACACCATCTCGGGCTCGCTTTCCAGCTTACTGCTGGTCGGAGTGGTGGGAAAGCTAAATATCGCCGTGCTTGGCAAACCTGGGCAAAAGCCCGCCCGGCTTTTGGCAAACCCAAGGTTGTTAATGAAAATCAACCATAAAAATAATCAAACAATCCCATCTTAACAAGTTTTATCCAGACCTTTAGAAAACGAGTAGCGGCCGTAAGATCACTTACTTCCACCAGAGTATTCACACTGTAAACGCGACCCAGCTCCTCCAGACGGTGGCTGGGAAGGGGAGAGCCACACGCAGATAACCCCCACCCGACCAGGCAGCCCTTCCAAGCCAGGCAGATAACCGTCTGATTATGCTACATCCCCGGGAGCATGGGGCCGCAGCAGCACTGCTCCCATGAGAGAAAAAACACCCTTTAAAAACGAAAACAAGCTCTATCAGTAAAAGTGCACTTTTGCAGATAACTGCTTCTACAGCCGGGACTTCTGCTGGCACAGCTATGTCAGTCACGGGTCACACTTCGTCACAGCGCTCGCAGACAGAGCTGTGCCAGCAGAAGTTTGCCGTACTGACCTGGTGGGAAACTCCAACGGCGGCCGGAACGAATCTGCCAAGTTTTGTGGCTTTCGTGACGCCGCCAAAGGAAGTTTTTCTAACGGTGGGGAGTCTCACTCCTGTGCTGCTGGCAGGTTAGGATCTCGGCCTCCAAGGGCAGAAGAAACCTACGCTGAGCTCAGGAATGCGGCAACACCTATCAGCCGTTTATGCTGTACTTTAGCCTTCAATTAAATACAGAAATTAAATCAGAAAGAGCCCCTGTAGGAAGAGAAAGCAGAATAAATGGAATTCCGCTGTCCTTTAGCACCCGGAGTAGACTCCCTCCCTTTTAATAGCAAGAACAAAACTGAAAGCGTTCAAAGGGATTCGTCCGGCAGAGAGCCAGCAAAGCACTGCAAAATTCCCACCGTTCGGTTGAACCGCGCAGTCCAACTGTAACGGAGCTTTTGCCACCTTCGATTGTCTCCAAAGGCAGCGGGTGAGGGGATTTAACGCCCGAGGTGACGCTCAACCGCAAGTTCAGTCGGGATGAATCGCCACGATGCCGTGGGTCGCGCGTACGGCACCGCATACCGCTGCTCCGGAGCAGCGAGATGTCAGAAGCGCGCGCTGCCGCCGAGCTGCTCCGGAGCAACATTGCAACATCGAGCTGTAAATAAACTCCCACCACCCACCCTCCGTAGGGGAAAAGAGAAGGTAGAGGCAAGCGCTTCAGCACCACTCAACCCGCTCAGGTTCAGCAGCGAATAAAGCCGCCCAAAGTGCGGGGCTGTGGAAAGGAGAAGGGTTCCATGCACGGGAAGTCGGGTCAGGCTGCGGCACTCTCAAGGCGTGCAGAGTAAACCTCGTCACGTAAAGCCTGCCTGCGTCTTTTGGGAGGCACCGCCAGCACGTGGCCGTACCCAGAGCGGGGCTGGGTTTCGGCAGAGCAACGTTTGGCAGTGCAAATCTCACCGCCGCTCCCTGTGTTGATGGGGAGGGTGCAGAAATAAAATCACTGTCAGGGCTGTGTTTGCAAATGCAACAACCATGCCCCACCTTTGTCGGGGCTTTCTGGCCCTCCAAACTGGGATATAGCTTCTAGGAATTCCTCGGGTTGTGTGGCACGGAAGAGTTTGTTGTTATAAAGAATGCCCTTTTTTCTTAGGAAAAAAAAATACCAACCACACAGCACGGAGGCAAAAACATCTCAAAGGAACGGCAGAGGCTAAAAATAGGCACATTATCATCACTTTCGTTATCAGCCATGTCTACACACAGAAGAAGCGTAACCGTGAGCGCCTTCAGGATGAGGCATCTTCCTCTCCCGGCTGGGTTTAGGTTGCAGGGGAGCACGCTGTGCCTGGCTGAGCGTCACTGAGAGGGGATGGCACAGGTACGAGTTGAATCCTAACAAACTTCCCCCCCCACTGCCCAGGCTTTAAAGAAGACCGTCTAAAATTCGTGTCGGCGTGAGAAGTTGTAACTCACCGAAGCGAAGGCTCAGCCTGTTCCAAGTTTCAAAGACGGCCTGATAAAGGCCACTCGCCTCCAGATTTCGGCAGGTCAGATAAAATCCGGTGTGGCCGTGAAACGGCAGCAAGCGCTCGAGCCCTCCGCCATATTTACCAAGAGTACTTAAGTTTAAAGAGCAAGCCCCAAACTGTTCCCAAACCTCAGCGTTCAGGTGCGTTCTTTCAGGTGCTGGCACCGCTGTCGGAGCCCAGCTGTTCTTGTAGGTGATGCTGCCGGCACTTTCCCGGCGTGGGACCACTGCACTGCCCCCAGCCCACCCTGGCTGACCCCGCTGCAGGGTCACCCAAGGTACGGTCCCATCACGGGACACTGGCTGGACCGGAGGCCACTGGGGCCAGGCGCTCGCGTTGGCCACTCCGCCGGGGTCCGCCCCGTGACTGGCGTTCGCTCCCCGGCTGGAGTTCACCCCGCTGCTGGGGGCTACGGGGTGACCGCGGCACCCCCGACGGCGGCTCGGGAGGGGGCGGCCGCCAACGGCGCCACGGCCCAGCCTCCGGGGATCCCCCGCCGGGCCCGAGACCCCCGCTCCCTCCTCACCCACCCGGCCCCTAGCTGGGGGCCCCATTCCCCTCCGGGTCGCCCCTCGCTGGGGACGTAACCCGCAGCTTTCCCCCCCCCCCAACTCCCGCTCCCCGCCCCGTACAGACCGCTCCGTGTGTCCGTGGCGGCTGCCAGGCGGCCCCAGGCCGCGGCGGCCGCCCCGGGTGCTGGCCCCGGTGCTGGCGGGGCGGTGGCGGCGGGGCCCGACATGGCGGCGCGGGGCCGTCCCCCACCCCCCCGTCTGCCGCCCCGCCAGGCCCCGCCGGGCCGCGGCGCTCACCTGCATCCGG
>JANIJG010018336.1:27118-42349 GCA_024611175.1 Megaceryle torquata | reverse complement strand
GCTCTACGGCTCATACCCTAAAAGGATAAATCCTTCACTGGATGCTTACTCTTACACCCACTCTACCCCCCCCACCCCCCCCAAAAAAAAAAAAGGTAACAAGAAAGAAAATAAAGAAAATAAGGAAAAGCCTGTGGTTTCAGGGGAATGAATTATATGCTTTAATGTCATTGGAAGTAAAGCAGCAGCCTTTCCATTATACTTAAAATAAATAAGGAAATAAAATAAAATAAAATAAAATAAAACAAAATAAAATAAAAAACCCCAAAACAAACAAAAAAAACCCCAGTCAGCGTCAACCTTCCCTGATGAATAGTACAGGTTAAGTTTTCCACTTCTGGTTAATTTTTTCTAAGCTAATTGCATGTGTTATGCTTATGTACCCAATTTATTGGTGTGAATCTCCCTGATGAAAAGTTCATTATTTGTATGAGTGCAATAGGTGTTTGTACTTCTCAGTTTGGCTCCACAGCATAGCGTGCACACTCTTGCTCACTTTACAAATCTAGCCTGCTAGCTGCTGGCCAACTTCTATGTTTTTTTTTTCTGCAGTGTCAATGGCACCTACTAGTAAAAGTTGTTATGAGGAAAAAAAAAATTGCTATCTGCTAGCTATACCATTCCCTACAAAGCAATGGTAACAAATGTCATGAGCAGAGGAGTGGGCATATATATTTATGCTTTATTTCGGATAGACCCATTTGTTTCTTCAAATGAATGTGTATTGGTGTGAAATCTCTGTAGAGAGGTGTTAGGAGAGTGAACTGAAAGCACAGCAAATAGGAAATCTGCTGGGCTATGTAGAGTCTCTTTCATATATGCCCCTTTTAAAAGCTTGGCTTGCACATACTTCATCATGCTAAGGATGTATACTCTTTAAAGACTAGTTGCTCATGAAGGCATAAAGTCTGTCTTAAAATCTTTTAGTTTTGTTTGTGCTGAAAGGATATAGTTGCTACTCAGGTACAATGCTCCATTTGTATAGCTTTCAGCAAATGTGCTGTCACATAGTTAGCATAATGATTAAGGGCACTTTGAGAAGCTTACCACCTTTGCTTGTAGAGAGAGGGTACCTTGACCTATAAAAAACCCAAGCGATACACTTAATAAATTTATCATTTTGCTCGTTTTGTCCGTGGATGTTTTATTTATAATTCATTGTTGTTAGAACATTTCTACAGAGAATGCTTGAGTTAACTCCTAGGTCTCTTTTAACTCTGTTCTGAAGTATTCATTGGTGAAATAACAGAGGGCACAGCTCAATGAACCATTCTGTTCCTATAAAAGGAAAATGTTTCCACGGAGAGTGCAATTTTGAAGGACCAAGACCTTAATGTGAAAAGTGCAATATTACATAATCTCGAGTATTTTGAAAAACACTTCCAACAGAACTGCATAAGAAATTAAGTTCTTGTTCTGAACCTTGCAGTAGATCATAATGGTTAATTCCACACAAGCTATTCTCCGATTTCCATGAATAAGGTGAATACTGGCATGTTAATTTCCGATGAAATATAAATATTCTGGCAATAAACAGACCAGAGTCTTTGAAGCCGTGGCTTGTGTGGTCACATTTAGCTATAGAAAAAAAATGAAGTGTAAATGTGAAAGAATGTCTTTCAAAGTGATTTGAAAGATGTGATGCAACAAAGAACTGATGAGCTTGAAATGGTTCACCTTTGTAAATCAATGAGATTATGTCAGTTACCAATCAAATACTAAATGTCTTTTCTACCAATCGGAAATTGCCCTCCACTTGAATAGTCAAAGTAGCTACAGAAGCTTCTGGATTCAGGCACAGTCAAAACTTAAAGGCTGATTTTCTTCCAATTTTTTTATTATGTGTCAAGCTTTCAAATAGAAGGCAACATGCTACACATGTGATGACAACCAAACAACGCATTTTTCACAGAAATAGATGTTTGGTAGTCTCCATGTGTCTAAATATCAATCAGAGCAAAGGCAGGTTAAGTAATGGTAGCACTGGTAATGACTGTGGGTGTCTCGTGCATATCTCAAATCAACAATGACAGAAGCAGTATAAAAACAATTTATGAACCACAGTCCTCTTGGGAACTACATTTCAAGCCATAATTTAATCTAAACTGTTTATCGGCTGCTTTTATTTAACGTATGAAGTGTCAAAAAATTTCTTTGACATTAGGCTTGTTATTGTCTTTTGATTTATGTGTTAAAGAAAAGCATAGTAAATACAAAGATTGCTTAGTGGTTTGTGTTTGAAAAAATATTGGAAACATTTGCTACAGTGGTGAAATTATTCATATAGAAGTTAAAAATCATTAGTCATGAACTTTTAAAACTTAAATAGCTTAGGACAGAGAAGACATGAACTGTAAAAAATTTAGTGTCCAAGGCTCATCTTGGAAATACAACTGTTTGTGCTGTGAGGAGATCCATGACCATATATGTGCAAACAAATAGCTGGGCATGGTTTTAAGAACTGGGAATGTAAAACATTCCTTGGTAGGTGTGTATGAAGGCATAAATCCATGCACCCGAAAATTCCTGGGTGGATCTCTTCTGTGTGTTTGGCATTTAACTTGATTGGTGGCTATCTGCATTCTCTTATCTGTAGGGTTTTGATTTTAATAACCACTGAAGCATTCATGAAATCTTAAACATACTTACAGTGTGAAAACGTCTTGGAATGAAATTTCTTGAAACCACACAGAAATCTCTTAGTGTGTGCCTGAGCTGCACACAGTTCCCATTTCAGGAAAATGAGGATGGCAAGTCCATCTGAGAGGTGACCCAGTCTTCTGTTTGGGAATGGACCAGTGGAAAATAAATCCCATGTGAACAGATTGTATGAAAAATGTCAGCTTTGGATAGCAAAGTGTGGTGGGACATGGCAGATACATGACAGATGGGGAGGCAGAGCGCTGAACCAGCACAAAACCCTTCAGAGTGAGTCTACTTCCTCCAAACATGTCAAAACAGTATGTCATCCCAACTACAAGCCAAAGTCCCACGTATGAGATTTCCCTTGTAACTGCATTTTTCCAGGCATATACTGTGATTGCCCTTGAAGACTGGTACATGAAGAAGTGTACGAACAGCTTTAAAGAATCATAGAATGGTAGAGGTTGGAAGGGACCCCTGGACACCATCAAGTCCAAGCCCCCTGGCAGAGCAGGATCACCTGGGAACACAGGAACATATCCAGATGGGTTTTGAAAGTCTCTAGAGAAGCAGAGATGTTAGAATTTGGCAACTGAATATCTGAAATATCAACTAAACATCTGGAGGGGGAAATTCTCTCATTGCCCCCTCCCTTCACAATGCTTAGCAGGGACACAGGTATTTTTCCTAGATCAGATGCATTACTGTGCAGGATGGGAGAGACTCATCTTGAGGATATGAAGGCAACAACCTGCACCGCGTCTCCATAAAAGACCTGAGGACACTTCATCTCGGGGTAATGCGGAAAGCATGTGAAGGATTTAACAATTGTTAAATCCATCATCATATGGTATGGGCATTTTGGGTGATTCACCAATAGCTTTCCTGGCACTGGCTGGAGAGCTGCTATACAAAGAAACACTCACTGTAGGACAATGGACTCGTATAATACAGAAATGTCAGACAGAAATGGGGGAGGTGAACATGAGCATTCAGGAGCATCTTGTACTGCATGTTCAGCTCATTTTTATTTGAATATTCAAGCACCTGTTTTCTACATTTTTTTGGCCAACAGTGTTTTTTACCTTGGCATGCTTTTCCTACAGATGTATAACCCACATGTACAAGTAAAGGAGTGTAAAGAACCAAACAATAGACTTGTTTTTAGTACCATCTGTAATCGTTATGAGTAAAGTTCATAAAACACCAGCAGGACTGATATTTAACACTTATGTGAACTGCGATGTAAGTGGAAAATTATGGTCAGCTGTCAGATATTAGTGCAGTAACACAGAATTTACCTGTTTTTTATTTTCACTTTCTGGCCACAAAGTGTATCTTGCAGATATCAAGTGGAGGAAACCTGTGCTTAGCAGACTTAGTCTCCTTATCTTAATTTTTGAACCTCCTGCATGTAAAAAGAATGCCAACATTGATACAGTGAGTGTATGCACTTAACATATATGCAAATGATCCCTTTAACTTCATGGGTTTAAAGTAGCACATGTTTTGTCATTTCATACTGTAGGTTTGCTGGTCTTCAGTCTATGCTGAATTACATCTGAGTATTTGCTTACTGGAATCCTTGAAAACTAGAGTGATTTTAGGCTCAGATCCCCCTGTGAGCAGATCTCTGTGAGGACTCATAGGTGGAAGAACTGCTGATCAGTAAGATTAGCAGCTGCAATAGACTGAGAATGCAAGTATGTTTTAATTACATTTTATGCTTACATTGCATGTCTCTCAACTTATCTCTGTTCTTTTTATTTGTGAAGGGAGGCTCTCTGGGAACTGGGAGATATTCACTCGCACCCTGTGAATGAAACTGGTCTGAAAACTCATAAAGTCTGATGGGTTTGTGCAGCTCCTAGAGCCCTCTGCACTGTAAAAGCACATTTTTAATGAATTTTCTGGATCCAGCAGGTTGTGTTCATTTAGAAGAGGAGAAACCTACTAAACCACTGTAACAGCAACAATTCAATTTCATTTACTTAATAGGAAATGAGAGCTTTGACAAATAGGTGTTGACTTTTTTTTTTTTTTTTTTTTAAGATGCATCAAATTTACCTTTCCACATGGCTTTTAGGGTCATTTAAAATGATATAGATCTTTTTCAGAAGTAGGACTAAATACAAGAGGCTTATTTGTTTATTTGCCATCCAACGAGGCTTAGAGTGTAAATGATAGAGGATGTAGCTGTGTTTGGAAATGTCTTTTTTTTTTCCCTTTTCTATAGATTCTACAGTTCTACACTGCACTTGCAAGGAGACTTCTCTTTAGGCATTTATTACTGCTGTTCTCTTAACCTGAGCCTGTCAGAAAAAACCCTGCCAAACAACAAACAACACAACCCTGAAAACCTTTTGAAGATGAAGAAGTGACTTGCCAGATGAAGTGACAGTTTCTTTTTCTTTCCATGAAATAAAAAATATTTCACACTAAACTTACATTGTACTGAATGTTAAAATATATGTACAGACATCAGTGTCGTTTACATAGTGCTCTACTTGGATATCTGCATTAAAAGGATAAAAATCCCTAGAAAAGGTATATTGATCCCTAACTTTTCACTTATCTTTTCAGAAGAATTTAATCTAGGAGACACGATAATGGGTCCAAGTCTGTTCTCATAACAGCTGTTTAATATGTTCATACTTGACAATACGGGAGATAACTCTTCATCTTTCTCTGAGATGGAAAAGAATCGGGCCCCCATATTTTAAAAATCAATTGTTAAAATTGATCAACCTATATAAAACCACCCTAAACTGAATCAGTACTTCTGAGCCTTAGAAGTCTGGTAAAACTGCAGTTGTAAAGTGTTATTGACGAGTGCACACATACATAATTGTATTTAATGCATGTTATGAATGACAGAAGTGAGAAAAAACACTCCTTACTTTTCAGTTTTTAACGAGCTCTGATGTAATGTAGGTTTTTTTTCTTTCTGCTGTTAAAAATCTGTGAATATCGTCCTTGGCAAGCATGATACTTTGGGTGGGAGCCTGCAGTACAAACAGGAGAAGTATGGCATCAGGCTTTCACCAGTGAATTAAAGGCACAGTATTAAGTGCCTAAGTCCTATGTATGTATTGTCTTTAATAGAAAGGTATGTCAGATGTGGTATCTTTTCAGTGCATTTGGAAAAAAAATATTATTTTCGGTTGAAGAAACACATATTACAGCATTTAAAAAATCACAGCTATAGAAACTATTGAAAGAGTGAATTCAAAACAGAGCATAAAATGCTTTTGGGAAATTAATCAGAACACCATTAAATAGAGGTATTAAATTATAAACAATTTACAAGTTAAAATTCTTACAGATGAAAAATTTTCCTTTGCAAAATGCTGACCTGACAGGTTTATTAGAAAAATACAGGTTTTGCTAACTTTTCTTCAAAAAAGTAGAAAGTGTTTTATTTTCTAAAAAAACAAAACCCTTGCAAGATATTTTATTTTATGAAAAACTAGATTCGCTTTGCTTTTATCCTTCTTCAGGTTTTCAAATTAATGAAAATCGACAGGCTATAAATTCAGTCCGTTACTAAGTACAGAATTAATGAAATGTATTCATTAGTTCTGAAAAATTGCTTTTATTTAAGCAGTCTCTCAGAGCTGTGTCTTTTCCATCTTTTCACTATCAAACCAGCAAAAGGACCAGAAAGCTGAAGTGCTGCAGCTCAGTGTGTGATCTTAATGTGTCTGCAAACAAGAAGAGAAACAGTTTTCTCCAGAGTACTATTTGGTGTTGAAATGATTTAGGTCTGGAAAATCAATCTGTTCATCCTTCTGGATAATTTCTGAAACAAATATTTAGCGAGATTTATAGTATTGTACATATGCAGGCCAAAGGATTCCACTGGAAGGCAGATTTTTGTAATACCATATAATCGTCTATTCAATAAGATGTTTTATTGTTTTATTGTTTGTTGTGGGTTTTTTTTTTTTTTCTTTTTTTTCCCTGACTAATAAATAAATGTTTTAGGGTCATATAAATGTAACAAATCATTCAACTTTTAATTTCTTCTGTGACTAGATGATTTTATATTGTTCTGTTTATAGAATAGATACGAAAACAGTGGAGACCTTTAGATGAAAGCAAACAAACAAAAACCTAAATGAAACACCTCTCCTTACATGCACTTTAATTACTGAAATTTCATTTTCAGCTTAGTCATCCCAACCCATTAAAGTGTAGACTTTTCAGAAATGCCTAAAAAAACCTAAGTTCAGCTAAAACCTTAGCGCATAAATATAATGTGAAAACATGGCTTAAGAATTAAAAATAATTAAGGTTGCTTTTAACATGTGAAGGATATTTGCTTGTTGTTAATAATAATCTTAATTGTAACTCCCTCCCCCCGATATTGCTGCATGGCAGTATCACCTGGCACAATTACCCTCTGCAAACACAGAACAAAACTATCATCTGGAAGCCTTAACAGTTGTGTGTGAGATGAGAGAAAACAGATAAATTCAGATGTGAGTAGCCAGAAGAGACCAGGCAAACAGTTTTGGTGAGCATGACCCATGCTGGTATCAGTGCACCTGTATTCAGAGAGGTGAGATCTTTTTGATAGCTGTCATGAAGACTGATAATGCTGTAGCTGGAGACTCTTACAGGGAACTCGTGTCCAGTGTGAGGACCTGCACAAGGAAGGCTTCAAGGTTTTAGTTTTAAAATGCAAGAGATTAATGAAGTTCAGAGCAACCTCAGAGGCTTGGGCAAGCAGGAGCCCCATGGCCCAGTTGGGCATGAGCTTGCACAAATGAGTAAATAAAGACCCAAGCAGCACATAGTCCACCACTGAGGGCAAAGGGAGCTTTGGTCCTTTTTGGTTTTGCTTATGCTAGTCACTTGCAGTCTCCTCAGGTAAGTATTTCAGCTGTTAAAAGGTGGAGAGGAGTAAGAAGGTGAGCTTGGCTGAGCCCGTGTGTGCCCAGGCACTGTGGGGACATGTGCAGCCCTAAGCAGAGAACCCCAACCTACTGATGGCACCATTTGCAGCAACAGAAGCTACAGAAAATTTGTGTGTTAAAGCAAAGTGACATTATTTTTAAAGCACAAACCTGGGATACCTTTGCAGCAGCTATTTTCAGGGCTGTGAAATACTCAGGTGCTCTGCATTCAGCTTCCTTTGATCAGCAATGTGGGGCCTGGGGATGTCCCACACATGGGAGCCAGTTTTGAAAACACTCAAAGCTATCCCCATCCCTGCCTCTCTATGCAAGGACAAACTGCAACAGGGCACTGCCAAGACTCTTCCATCACACCTGACTTTGATTCTATCTCAGATTAGGCTGAAACATGGGTTCAGAGTGTCTAATGGGAATCTGACAGTGGGACAAAGAACAAATATATCTGGGCAGTGATATGAGAAAATTACTGGGTAACTTTTCTATTAGTTTATAGAAAACTTTTCATGTAGCTATCAGTTGGAATGTACTTAGAATTTCAGAGGTAAACTAAGTGGCTTTGTAATGAATAGAAGAGACAATCCTGGCCAAATGAAGATATATATGTGTCCAGACACCAGACTTCTTCATTCCCTGTACTTTGGTAACAGCAGTGAAGCCAGTCAGGGGCCAAGACACTAATCTTTTGACAGCACACAGAAGAAGCATGAAAATGTCTGCTATAGATGTAGCAGCTCAAAAACTAGTCCTGAAACCAGAGTAAATAACTACTGCATCTGATCAACTCTTTGAAGTGGTTAGAACAAGCTGCATCAAAGCAGGTCTACTTTTCCTGCTCTAAGCCTACTGTTTTAGTTTCGAAAATTAAGATTAAACTAAAAAAGGCAAAAAAAAAGAAAAAGAAAGAAAGAAAAATTTATTTGAATAAACACTGGGCTTTCTATATAATAATTATTTAAACTCTTGTTAACTATAGAAGAGATTAAATTATTTTTGAGTCTTTCTATAACTTAGAATCACTCCTCAGTCTAAATATGGGTGAATAATAAAAAAAAAAATCCCTTCCCCAGTTTTGAATTTGCTACTTTTTGTTTTCGTTGAACCTTTTCTTATTATCTTGTATGAGACAAGGCCCCAAGGTCTTTTTAGTTAATCTTATTGATATATTTGTCAGCATCTGTCTTTGATCATAAAGAATCTTGTCAACTCCTCTTCTTATGAGAGTTTTCCTCGAAACAGCAATACTAGAACTGTTAATGAACAGTTAATTCTAATTCTGCAATAGCCTTTAAAAATGTGGTGAACACTGATGCATAGGTTATTACAGTTGCTGAATTATTATTACAGCTGCTGAATACCATAACAGTTATCTTAGAAAACTTCACATTCTCATCTAACCCATTATGTATCCAACCAAACAGTGTATTTTCTCTTTTGACCACATTGGCTCAGATGGAGCAATTTTTATGTAATACCATCTTTTCCTGTTTTAATTATGATAAGCTAATAATCCTAAAAAGTGGAAGAATCAGCTGAGATTTTCTCTTCATAGTCAGAAGAAAAGCTTTTGCTATGTACTGTGTCCTCATCTTTTGGCAATTAATTGCTGTATTAACTAGATGTAGTGAGAAAATCCTCCTCTTTGCCTTGAAGCAAGTAAATCCATTTATTCATATCTGAACTGTAACATTTTGGAAACTTTCCTTGGTCCATCTCTGTCTCAGAGCACTCAACAGCTATCTCCCTGTAGCTGGTTGTATTCCAAACAATACGTCTTCTTGGTGGTTTCTCTTGGTTATTATGACCAACCACATTTTTTTTTCTATAATTATTTCATCAAGAGTACAACTGAAGCTGAATAAATTGAGTCTTGATTTTTGATAATGATGGTTATTCTTCTCTAACGTGCATCTATGACATAAATTTGTCTTCCTTTGTCACCAAGAGAAGCTCTGGAGATTCACTGAAGCCATTTGTCAAACACTTCTATTACTTCCTACTCCTCTGCATCTGTTTCTCCTGATCTACATCCACGGATTGCTCTGGGGAAATTCTTCACCAGCTGAACTTTTCTGTGTTTTGAAATACTATGCTTATCCCACATTTTTGTCAACTTAGATGTTCCTGGGTGGTGCATAGTGATGGAACAAGTTATTATTCATTTTTATACCAATTTTGTTATTAAATGTCCTTTGTTTACCTGTCAATTTTGAAAGCAAAATTTTGCCTTTCCATGATGGATTGGCATTTTTCTGTTGCACTGATATCTGTTCTGCCTCTGTTTCTCTTTGTATGACTTTCTCTGAATTAATGGAGCTATTGATTGGAGGCATGAAATCAAGTCTACAGGTTTTCCTTTGACATTGTGTTTCTATGAATAATAATTTGTTGGTTATTTTCTACTTTCAAAATTGCTTTTTTTTCAGTTATGTAAGTAGGTCAGACCTTACTGTTTGGATAGCTTAACACTGAGTAATGCCTCTCGTTACAGTGGAAATGTATGCTGTCATTTTTGGTAATAGTGGTAATACATATGAGCTATGCAAGCTCGTATGGCTACAGAACTAATTGTAGAAACTGAAGTTACACCAAAAGACATTAAAATACTTTCTGGGAATGAAAAGACAGACTATAAATTCAGTCTCTTCTCCAACAGAGTGTATAGGCAGGTGCTTAAGTTTAAGCCAATGGTTTTTAAGTGTATGCTTCTCTGCTAAGGTTATCAAAACCTCAGTAGTGTTTTGATAGGGTTAATAGCTAATTTTCAAAGATGCTGAACCTCCATTAAATTGTCTGAAATCAACAGAAGCTGTGTGTGATCAGAGGGTGTGTGTGATCCCACCAAGTGGAGGGAAACATTCTGCTCTACTTGCCATGGCTGAGGAATGCCAGGATTTTGAGAAAAGAGGTATTTTTTTTACACGAAACACTCTTTTCTGAAAATTATATAACCAATTCATGCTGACAGCAGACAAGTAACATGAATTGTAGATGAGCTTCAGTGTCACACATACGTATTGCTATATTTATTGTTTGTTTTTAAAATGTTAGTAGTAGAAGAGCTGAAAAGCAAAACCATGCCTGTAGATTTCAGCAGTTGGTCAGAAAGCAATCATGTGATTGGTAATTTTCCAGGGAGACCTGAAGGGGGCAAGTTGCATTTATGTGATCTAAATCCACTGGTTGCATTCAGGAGGGATTAACATCTGTTAAAAGTATTATGTTTATCATGCAGGTGTTTCAATATTTGTATTTATTATGTGTTGCAGCAACAGTCTCTGAGAAAACATTCATATAACAATCTGGTTGTTTTATTGTCTGAATCTGACAGGACAGTCATTTTGTTACTCCAAGATTGTGATCCCCTTGCAAGCTGTAAACTATTTAATGAAGTGAGTATATGGAGAAAGATGACAGACTTTCAAACTTTTGGAAGACAGTTTTACATCAGAGACATTAGTTTTTGCACTTGGGATTGTTCCTAATACATGTATGGCAAAAATGTTGAATTAGATTGAACATTTCCAGAATTCCAGTGTATTCCCCTGTGCAGTTCTATATTTGACATTGCTTTCATTTTGTCAATAAACAATGCACTTAGATTCCAATAATAATGGAAATAAATATTCCATGAAGTACCTCATAGAAAGTGTAATTATATCTGACTTTGAAGAGCTTTGCTTCATGTGTCTATAATGGTTTTATTGCTCAAAAAGTAACTCTGCAGATACAGTGACTTGCAGGAAAGGCTGTTGCCTGTTAAAAAAGCAAACCAACAAACAGATAAAATTTAAAAGCTAGACATCTGCTGATTTGCATTGCAATGTAATGGGACACTGCCAGTACCACAGAAAAAACAGCTATGTAAAAAATGTTAAGGTTGCACAATCAAGTGCTCAAAAGCATGAGGAAATACAACAGTTTAGGTCACCTGTGTGATCTTAATTTGGCCCCCTTGAGTGATTACATTATGATGCAGTCTTTATTATTTTATCATGGTTGTTTTTGTTAACAGGACCTCTTGAATCTGATCCAGCTTATACTGGAGCTAATGGAAATATTTTCATTGACTTCAGAGAGTTTCAGGATAGGTTCCAAATGGCCTTTTTTTTTTTTTAATTTAACCCATATTTCTTGAAATAGCATAGGTGTATATAGTGACAAAGTTTATCTGATGAATAAGACATGATCCTTGTCCTGAACAATTTACAAAGGCCCTGTAAGGAACTGGAGATGATGTGTTCACTCTACCTAAATGGATCACTATTTTGTTTTGATTAATCCACAAAAATGTAATTTTATTTTTATATGTTCATTGCTGTCAAAAAGCAATAAAGAAACAAATAAAAAAGGCACTAAGCAAGGGTTTTTTTTAGCAAATAATTTATATCAATGACAAAGACAACACAGTTCAGCTGTAAAAGGTTGCACAGTAGTGATCGATTATGGAAAAGATTAGAAGTAGAATTTAAGGAAGAGGTATCTTTTTCTTTTAGCATTTGTGGACCAATAGATGATACAAATTATAATTATTACTGTAGAAAGACAGCTTTCAATAATAAGTGTCTAGTCAAAAATGGTATTTAGATGAGGTATACTCAGTCATGAAATGACAGAGTTATTGTCAAAGACTAAGATGGGATGAAATTTGTACCAGCCATTTCTGTTAGGTAAATTCTCCAACATAACTTTTTGCTTGGATTGAATATCAGCCAATTTGTCCTTATTTCATCCTAAACTTGGCCAGGCATTAGATGCAATTAAATGACTTGATCCAAATTATTAGAATTGCATGTAAAGCATGACTTCCAGGAATAAGCATCCATTGCCCCCAACATGTATACCGAGAACTAAGATGATTTAATTAATCACCATGACACCATAACACATCTCCTCATATACTCTTTCAGAAGATTTGCATCAGTTTCTGTTGTGGCCTTCAGAAAAGCAGGATCACACCCAATTTATTTTCTGTTTTCCATCAACAATTTAACTTACTATAGTAAGTGTCGTCATTCACTAGGCTTTCTTCCTAACCAGTGATGTCTTCCAACAATATCAGCAGCCACAGCATTCATTGTTTTAACTCTTGCATTTATTGATCATACGGTCAAAAGAATATGACTGAAATGTTTATATGTATTATGTACACATAATTTTATTCTTTCTTTTGGCCTTCTGAATTAGTAACATCTGTTACCACTGATGGAAAATATCCTCTGGGACACAGAGGAATCACAGTCACATGTTGCTGCTGGAACAGCCTGTGTGAATCAGCAGTAAGATAGACTCATCACTCTGCACCTAATAGATATAACATCAAAACGGAGCCAAGACATTCCTGTCCAAAGTGGGAGGTAACGGTCTATCCTCTAGCTTGAAAAGAGAAGCCTCAAACCATTTTCCCAGTGCTTGCAGCCTAACAGGCAGAACAAGATTAGTGTGATTCAAGATTCATATTTTCATCAGAGTTTCATCTTGCCTTCTTAATATAAGGAATAAAGCAGTCCATAAGCTAACTGTAAGAACAACAACAACAAGAAGATTCAGGAATATAGAGTATGCAGCATAAGAGGTCCCTAAGTAAGGACTTTGATTCATTTTTTTGATTCTGAAGGATAACTTTGGAGTACTTTTCAGCATTTTTCATTCATGTCTGGTCTAAAATTTAAAAGACCTATAAACTATCACACATTACCAATGTATTAGTCATTGGCTGAGGAAGCTGCAGCAAGTAATTAGCAAAATATTACCCTTCATGTTGCTGATGCAGGAAAAGCAAAACAAAAATCTTGTTTTCCAAAGGGCAAAATTTCTCCAAAAAAAATTTCACCTTTGAAAACATGACCCAGGATCCTCCATATATGGTATCTGGAGCTACCGATTGGAATACCACATTAGTGGATAAAGAACTGGCTAGATGGTCACATCCAGAGAGTGATGGTCAATGGCTTGATGTCCAGATGGAGGAAGGTGACGAGTGGTGGGCCTCAGGGGTCTGTGCTGGGGCCAGTGTTGTTTAATATCTTCATCAATGATATTGACAATGGCATTGAATGCACCCTCAGTAAGTCTGGAGATGATACCAAGCTGGGGGGGTGCAGTTGATATGCCAGAGGGTTGGGATGCCATCCAGAGGGACCTGGATAGGCTGGAGAGGTGGGCCCAGATGAACCATATGAGGTTCAACAAGGCCAAGTGCAGTGTCCTGCCCCTGGGCTGGGGCAGCCAGTGGTATCAGTATAGGCTGGGAGAGGATATACTGGAGAGCAGTCCCGTGGAAAGGGTCTTGGGGGTGCTGGTGGATGAAAAACTGGAGATGAGCCACCCATGTGCAATCGCAGCCCAGAAGGCCAATCACATCCTGGGCTGCATCAAAAGAACTGTGGCCAGCAGTGAAGAGAGGTTATTCTGCCCCTCTATTCCACCCTGGGGAGACCTCACCTGGAGTACTGTGTCCAGTTCTAGAGCCCCCAGCACAAGAAGGATGTAGCCATGTTGGAGCATGTCCAGAGGAGGGCCACCAAGATGATCAAGGGAATGGAGCATCTCTCATATGAAGACAGGCTGAGGGAGTTGGGGCTGTTCAGCCTGGAGAAGAGAAGGCTCCAGGGGGACCTTATAGTGACCTTTCAGTACCTGAAGGGGGCCTACATGAAGGCGGGGGAAGGTCTATTCAAAAGGGTTTGTAATGATAAGACAAGAAGCAATGTTTTTAAGCTAGGAAAGGTTAGGTTTAGACTGGATATTAGAAAAAAAGTTCTTTAATATGACGGTGACAGACCACAGGAATGGGTGGCCCAGATTGGTGGTGGAGGCCCCACCATCCCTGGAGTCATTCAAGGTCAGGCTCGATGGGGCTCTGAGCAACCTGCCCTAGGTAGAGATGTCCCTACCTGTGTAGGGAGGTTGGACCAGATAACCTCTAGAGGTACCTTCCAGCCTAAAACATTCTGATTCTATGATTCTATAAGTGACAAGTCACTTACTCAAAGCAGTGTTGTTCTAAATGTAGTATGTACTAATATTGATGCACACCAGTGATTAAGGTAGTAATCAGGAGTTTTATTTTTGTACAGTGTCTAGCACACTCACAACTGGAACATGTGACTAGGTCAGCTACTCAGGTAACCCATGCATGCTCTAAGACTCTTAATCAGATAAATAGTAGAAGAATAATAACTATTTATCATTTTAGTTAAAAAAAATTTTTTTTGGAAGACCTATGGTAAAAAGCTGTGTTGAGTGAAGTCTATGGCAGACTGGACCTTTGAGTCTTCCATCTACAATGAAGAGAACTTTTTGTGTAAACTAGCTTATGTACATCACAGATGACCAATAAGAGGATATATATATATATGATTTAGTTTATAGAGAGTCTTTATTTCTGTGTAAATCTTTAGGTGCATTATATTACTTAACAAAATCAGTAAAATATTATGGTCTCGAAACGAACTTATAAATTATTTATCTAGTGTTTTCCAAACCTATATATGCAGCAGTCCTCTCTGTGTCATTCGTATGTACTTGTGCAAATTGATTTTTTCATTCCACTTGGTACATAGAATAAGTTTTAGTTAATTCTCTAATTACTTTTTTCCTTTCCTTTCCTTTCCTTTCCTTTCCTTTCCTTTCCTTTCCTTTCCTTTCCTTTCCTTTCCTTTCCTTT
>JANIJG010018336.1:4498-20637 GCA_024611175.1 Megaceryle torquata | reverse complement strand
AAAAAAAGAAAAAAAAGCAAAATAAATATTTGAACAGGGCAGTTGAATTCTAGTGATTCCTATCTTCTGGTGCTTCAGCTTGCTTTAAATGGTCCTTTAAAGTTTCTTGTTTATGTGTTTTATACTTTACATTTTTGTAGCTATACACCAATAAAATTTATCATTTATTGACATAAAAATAGAATATTATTATTATACTAGAACACAATTATAATATCACAACAAATAATATGGCAGTTTAGCTTGTGTCAGGTGTAGAAAGGAGCCCCAGGTCCAGATGGCTACATCAATCTTCTGTAAATTTGAACAGAAGATTTCTATAGGACGGAAAGATATACTAATCTGAAAAATCATTCTCATCTTACAGTAGGAAGACAATTCAGAAAATGCCAGAAACAGTGATTAGAGATAAATTAATATGCTGACCTGAGAGATGAGAGATGACAATGACTAAAATAAATAATTTTTTTTCCTAAACGCATCAGCTGAATCATATTTATCTCAAATGTTGCTTTGTAGAAAATTTGCTTTAATTCTGCTTCACAAATTTGAAAACAGAACTTGTGTCCAATTTTGATAGTAATTATTTTCTATAATCTTGACCTCTGAAAAGCTAATCTTGGAAGTATAAATGGGATACCTTAATAGGTTTGGAAATCTTACCATAATTACTGTTTTGGGGGAGAATTGACACTATGTTCTTAACTATTTCCTTTGAAAAATTCTTGGGTTTATAACACACTTAATGACAACACTACCCTGCAGACACCCGTACCCTTCAATAAAGCATAGTATTACAAAAAACCAAAGTGTTATCAAGACCACAGCAACCAAGTGCCAGCAGGATAAAGAGATTCACACAATCCAACTCTTACAGAGAAACACTGGTATGTCAAATGCTCAAAATATTATTTTGCAAATTCAGTATGAAAGAAGCATGACAAAATTGTCAGTGCCACTGGAGCACTCTCTGACAGCGACAATACAGACTTCCATGGCTCTCTTTCACCTTCACCTCAAGGTCAAAGGGAAAGCCCAGGTAGATTTGACTGAAGTCCAAGTCCTGCTGTTTTTAATATAACCACATGACTAGCTCACGTCTCCCACTGTAAAATTCTTGAAAATATTCCATACTGTAATTGAGGTATTTCTAGGGAATCTCTTTCCTGAATTGTCTCTAAGAGATACTCTGAGAAACACTCACTCCACTGTACTTCATTGCTACTTACCATGACTGTGAATCCGTATCAAACACACCCCTTGACATTCTTCTGCATTGTCCATTAGAGAACAGTGTTTTTCATCACTGTCTGTTATTTAATAAATAATGTCAATCAACCTTGACATCCTTGGCAATACTCTACACTGATCCTTACTGCTAAACCTTGTTCATCATGGTATAGTATTTTCTGGTTCCTCATGCAATTATCAGCTGATGTCAACTGAGTCTTTTTTGTCCTACAGCATCATCTTTTTTTTTTTTTTTTTTTTTTTGCTACATCCAGTGTAGCAAAGACTTAAAGTGCCTTCACTCACACATACACAGAAACAAACAGTGCTGTAACTTAAAAGTAGCATCTTCAATTATTTCTTATCATATCAATCTGTTCTTGCCTCTGTGTTGGATCTTGTTATTATGGGCCCAGAACATATATTGACACTCTCTATAAAAATGTAAATACTTTTTTATGCCAATAATATTCAATTATAAAATTATGGTCTCCAGAAACTAAATAAAGCTTCCCATTATTCTAGAAAGTATTATTTTAAGTAATTGTTAAGAAATTAAGTAGATTTCTTATAGCCAGATGTAGTAATTAATGATCTGTATAACATCCTTCTATTGTATCAAATGTGTATCTCTATTTTAGAGTTGATTTTCTTTCCTCCTTTAATACATGGAATCAGAAGGTATATTTACTTTTGACAGTAAACCCTGTATTTAAACAATGGATAAACTATTCATAATAAGGATTTTTTTTTCCTTACTTAATAACTGTGGAAAATACTTTAAAACTTAGAAAAATGAGTAACTCTTGTGTTCTCAGTAGAACATGTATCATGAGAGTGCTAAAAAGGAACTGGATGTCAAACTTATCAAAGGTGCGTGTAGGAAGAAATATGAAAAATTCTTCCACCAAAGCCCTGAAGCAAATAAATGGAGGCAGCATACAGCATCAGTGCAAAACAGAAGCCATGTTCCTTTCTGTCTGCTGGAGAGGTGCTATCCACACCTCTAAAGTTGCTGATGCACTAAGGAATTTGTCCTCTGGACAAGAAAATGCAGGAATGCTGCTTATGTCCTCATGGCAGCGTGGGCTCCAGCCCCTTTGGAAATGTGTTAATAAAAAATGCACCTGCATGGACTTGACTGGATTTGTCTGAGATTTAGTAGGACTGGTAGATAGAAAGAGATTAGTCCAAACCCATGAGCCTCCTCTACATTTCTGAGAGATTATTTTTTTCTGGTAAGCTTACACCACTAAAAACCCAAACACAGATCAACAGTAATGAACGATCTTCATTCACTCAAATAGTCATCCTACAATGGGAGCCACTTCAAGATCTGTGAGGTACGAGAAGCTTTTACAAGTATTTATATTAAATTACTAAGTGGTTTGTTATAGAAAGAAGACATGTTTTTTTTTGTTGTTTTTTTTTTTTTTTCTTATGTGTATTAATATAAGCGATTTATTATAGAGTACTGCTGTTGTCTGCAGTGCTAAACATCAAGGACAGAGACAATGCTTGCTCTAAAGAATTAATGAGAATGAGATGAAAATATTTTCCTCTTTGAAACATTTGCCACATTAGGGCAAGTCATGTTGGAGATATTTATTACTGAAAGCAGATCAAAGTGAATTTAACAGGTTTTTTAAGGTATGAATAGGGAGAGCTGTAGGTATGGTTGGGCTAATACACAGAGCTGCCTTTTGGTAGTGTTCACAGCAGACAGCTCCTGTGACACTGTCTGGAAAGTGCACCTCAGACCTTGCAGGATGGAAGGATTCACACAGATGGGGGACACTCAAGTTTCAGATACGTGCTCCACATCCAGGAGCACACGATAGGTTTTCCAATCCATCCAACTGGGGTTGCTCTGCTCTGGGCAAAGTTATGTAGTTTAATAGGGTGACATATAAAGATACCTATGTCAGCTCATTTGGGTATGGCTACTAGACATTGCCATGCGGAATTGGACATCACAAATTTCTATGGGAAAGTACCGGTGGAAACATGATTTCATGTGCCATGCAGTTGATCTGCTCACATCTAGTGGTCATTTGCTCACAATTTCCAGATGTTCAACAGCCCAGTGGAGCTATTTCTTTTTTTTTTCAGGGTACCAGATGTCCAGAAAGCACAAACAAACAGCCAAACTCTTGTTCTGTTAAATAAAATTGCCAAACTGAAAAGGAGGACTTGTCCACAGAATGTAAGAAGTATGAAAGCCCAGTTTATAGTAGATATGTCTTTACACAGGAGTACATATTAGACAGGGTGGTGACTTGAACTAGATATTCAGGGCTGCAGGTTCTTTCTCTCACTGAAATCTATCAAGGACCTGAAAGCTTTTCGACAAAATCTGGCACAGGGCCACAAAATTTCAGTTTTGATAAACTGCCATCTTTCTAGTAAAACACAGTTTCATTGGGAAATTCCTGACTCACTAGATTCATCTAAACAGATGCTGACAATATGGTTCAAGCATACGGGATACATAGGAAGACAGAGCAAATTTCAATTTGTATTTGGACTCCAGTCCTACACTAAGAAATGTGTAGCCTCACTCCTGAGTACCAGTGAAGCCTTGATGTGGGACTGGGGTCATGGTCATGGTCAGCTGCGATTGAAATTCTTCCCAGAAGAAATTTGTAGGGCCCTTAGCATAATTCTGCCATCACATTCTCACCTCTGCATCACAAGCAAAGGTATTCAGCGTGAGCCTTTTACCATATCTGCCCAGGCCGCAGACACGACAGCGTAGTTGGCAAAGTTGCAGGCCAGATGTATGGCTCTTCTGCTTTCCTTTTGGGATATTTGGCAGGGGTTCAGTGATGTAACAGTGTACTGCCTTCTAAACCTTGATGCACATGACAGACCAAGACTAATGGTTTCCTTTATATCTGGGGTTGAATACCATTGTTGGCTTTGAAAATTCCAAGAAATGTAATTTCACTTTAGATCGCTATAAATTTATAAGCTGTTGTACAGTGAAGGAGTAATCTCCTGGGAAATGAGCATAAACCTATTATATTTTCATTAACAATCTGTTTTCACCATTGACTTAATCCACATTTACTGTTGTGGAATTTGATTGTACATTATAAAGCACCATAAAACAAAATTAGGTACGTATCAAAGTATCCATTTTCCTGGTCATGCTGAATTACTCATTTCCTTGGTTTAAAACCTTGGGTCCTTTCTATCTAATTCAAACAAAGCTAGCCTGTGTGTTTACTGTCATCAACCTGAAAAGCAACATAGCAATTTTTTTCCATTAATGCCTCTTTCTTACAAGAAAATAAAAGAAAGAAAATAGAAGAAAAGTGGAAGGGAAAGGAAAATGGAAATAAATATTTGAATACATTTATTATATTAATTTGATTTTAAAGGGTTGTTTATGCTCTGCACCTTTATTTTTATTTGACTGTGTAATAGTTAAACAGGCAGACTTTCCCCCCCAGCTCAAGCCTGCAAAACACACCAAAAAGAAATACTAACCCATATAGTGTAACCCACTTCTTTGGGCCTGTTTTAGAGGTGTGTTGTGACCAGGGGATGGGGGAGAAGCAGGTAGGAAGGCTTGAAAGTTGTCATGCATGTGGTTTTTGAAGTAAAACCATATTTTAAGTACGATGTGGATTTTTGTGTTACTGTTGGCTGGATGATTGTTCTGTAATCTGGACTTCCTTCCTGTCACACAATGATAGCTTCTGCATTTCGTGAATTAGACAACATAGTCTATAGAAATGTTGGGCTACTTATTATGTACTTCATTGCCTTGTGGTCAAATAGTTTTCATGCATTTTAAAAATATTACTTAAAGTTTTACTTCTGTTTAACTATTAAAGCAGGAAGTCATCTACTTGAAAAAAAAAACCGCACATTGATCAGCATTAAATCAAACAAATACGTTAAATTTCACATAGCAGCTGCAGTTACAGAGACTGAGAACTTTGTGTCAGTATTACCATTTTGCAAATAACATTTCCAACTCAATCAGCTGCATGCGCCAGTTTTATAACAAAAATCAGATTTGATGACATTAGTCACTATATTTTAAAATTTGCTGAAGAGTCTGTGAAACATAGAATGACATAATTGTACAGAATGTTTTGCACCAGGAGAGAAATCAGGGTTAAAGAGAAGTGTATAATTGCAAGGAAGCAATTGCAAGGAACAGATTTTATGCATGAAAAGCATCGTACCTTCTTTATTACTGTTTAAAATGGATCTAAAAAGATTAATAAAAGAAACAAATGAAGATTTTTCTTCATGTTCACAAGTTTTCTCTTTAGCAACTTGCTTTTACCTACTTTGATAATAACACTATGTAGAAGCACAGTGGAAAGAGGGGAAAGGTCTTGGAAGTTATATTGATAAACTATGTGTGGATCCCACAGCTGGCATAAAATATCTTGTTTGGGCTGTAAAAATATATTAGTATGTCATGTTATCTTCATAAATTCTTCCAACACATAAGGTGGGTAGTGTCCCCCTGAATCCCAAGACTCATTACCATTTCTGCTCACTCTTACCATTCATCAGCCGCTTTGTCATACAGAGCAGGCACGCGGTTGGGGCCGGAGCATTATGGTTCTGGAGGGGTAGATACTGAGTGAGTTATTAGCTGTGGCAGACAGCCCTGTTCCCAAACACTCCTGAGAAGGTTCTTCACTTAGGCAAGCAACAATTACAATGGCATTCCCAACCTGGGGAATGCCAGAAGGTTCTGAACATAGCCTGCGGGTTTCGGTTTTCCCTTTACAATGACCCTGATTAGACATTAATCATGATTTCCAGAGCTTTCCAAAGTTCAAAGAAGTTCAAGAATTTAGGACATTCACAAGTATTTGTATCGCACTAAAGCAATCTAACTTATATGTTATTCTTGTTTTTAAGAAAGCTATATATTCTATTCCTGTGTTAAAAGCTAGAATATGAGACCCCAAGCAATTAAGAATTTGGGTGTCTGGCATAATGTAAGACAGGAATGAAAGCTGTAAATTAACACATGAATCCTATTGTTTTTCACAGCTGTAAGAGTTTAGAAGTTCCATATCATTTTCCCCTTTTGTTGTTGTTGTTTTGTTTGTGTGTTTCTCAAATTTATATATTTAAAAGGATTTGTTATGTTTGCTCTAGTGGTGAGCATTTGATTTATTTAAAATAAAGCCATTATTTTTTTTTTTTTCTTACTATTTGGAGGGAGAGAGAACAGAACACTTTTCCAGACAGCTACTGCCAGATTAAAAATTAATTAGGTATTATTTAGAAGTGATGTTGCTTGACTTTGATAGATGAAGCCTGAGTGATCTAGGTCTGTGCCTATCTTATTTTCAAGTGATTTAGGAACTAAATCACTTTTAGCAGGAAATTAACTAACTTTGACCTGTAATAATGTTTAAGATTAAAAAAAACCCAACCAAACAAAAAAACCCAAAAAAACCCAAACAAACAAAAAAACCCCCACCAAAACAAACAAAAACAAACAAACAAAAACCAAACCAAAACACAACACACCCCAAAAAACCCCACCCACCAAATATTTGTTCTTTAGGATTTCCCTGATCTGGTATGAAGTGACCTTTGCTTTTAGTCAAATCAGCTTGGCTGTTTCTTCTGCTGCAGCACTAAATCTTGAACTAAAACTGGTGACAGCTTTCTGTTTGCTCTTCAATACCCTACACATTGTCAACAGCAGGATGAGAACTTGGAGCAGAAGCACTCCATAGGAATTTTAGTGAAAATACTTTTGTTTTAATCTTTTCAGAAAAGTGCTTAAATTATGCATTCATTATTACATACTGTCCTTATAAATGAGATTGGTATTTAAAACAATTCAATTAGTCTGCTGTCTAGATTATCATTAGAGGATATACATAGATGGGAAAATACCCAAGAAATGTTATGATAAAAATAAGAATAGCAGTCTAAAAAGAAAGCATGAGTCAGTTTATGAGATTGTATCCTAGAAGACATTCCTTTTGATAGTAAAGGAAATTTCCTCATCAACTCTCAGTAGAGTGCATATAAATATTGGTCATTTTCAGAGCACATCATACATCACACAACTGCAGTTTTCATATCTATTTTTATATATTTCAGTTCTAATTTGGGTCTCCTTCCACTTCTAAACAAAGAACAAAATAACTTACATTTAAAACTATTTCCCATATTTCATTCCACTGAGCTATGAAGTTTGAGAGTAGATCTGAGTTCAGATGCTTGTGAAAAGAATTTTCTGGTTGGCCAACAACTGAGGAAAGTCTCACAATGATGCTTTTAGCTGGCATGAAGAAATTTCACAGCATGTAATGATCTGCCTGGAAAGTAACACAGTTTTATCTCAAAAGCCAATGTGCGTCTTGTAATTGTGCTCTTCCACTTTGTTCTCTTACCTTCTTCAGTGTCATGCTCAGGATGCTATACTTCACCAGCCTGCTCTGGTGACAAGCATTTTTGGAGACAGGGCAAAATATTTTGCCTAATCCTACCCATTTTCTACCCCTGTCCTTGCAGCCAGGATGTGAAAAACCTCATTGTCAGCCTTCCTGTCAATGCTGCAGCCCAGGCTCCAGGTAACTCTCTCTGGAGGATTTTATGTTATTGCCTACATTAAGTGAAGGTCTAAATCAGTAATATAAGTGATAACTGATGTCCTTAGACCCTCAATGCTGCAGAGAGAGGATAATAGAGACTCTTAATTCCTAGTGATAATTTTACAATCACACTGACAATTAAGTTCAGCAATTGTTACATGTTATTTAATTCTACTCCCCACCGCAAAGTACTTCCCTGTTACTTATAAAATATTTGGAAAAGACTCTTTCAAAGCTAGACTCTATAATCACATCGGAAGGAAACAAATCTCTCTCACTCTCTTCATATTGGATTATGTCAAAGATTAGTTTCGATTTAAGCAAAGTTGTACGAAGTTTTCCAAAGGATTTTCTTTTTAAACTACAACCATATGTTTTACTCCATTGAAACAGCTTACACATTGGGTATATGAGATTGATTGATGACATTTGCTCCAGTCATTTCGCTAGTCATTTATTCATTTAAAGGTAGGTTGAGAATGTTTATTAAATGATTGGCAAAGTAACTCATTGATCATCATTCCATGTTTCTGGCTAGAAGCAACTGAACAGCAATTATTTGAAACAAAAAATACACTAGATTGTTATAAGTACACAGGGATATTCATAATTGTTCTGCAACTTCTTTACTGTAAATACCTATAATGAATACATTACAGTTTCCTCTCAAAAAAGACTCTGAACAAGGCTATAGAAAAGTCACTGGCCCAGTAGCAGCATAATAACATGCTTCTCTCTTTCCTCTATCACCCACTCACCAAAACAGATTGTAGTACGCATCATGCTCATTTCCAGTTTTCTTCATTGGCCCACAGCTGACTATTTAAAGACTTCTTTGTTCTATTTCAGACTCTTGAGGAAATGCATCCAAGATGCTGAAGAGGCCACCTTACCTCTCAAAGCTGCAGTCTTCCTCTCAATGCTCTCCTCAGTTTCTCAGCAATTGAGCTTTCTCTGTCCATGATGATGTTTTCAATCGACTAGAGCTTGAGTCTTTCATGGCAGACTGCCTGAGAAAACAAAAATTTTCCAGGAAGAGTGACTTGAAGTGTAGTTATTTTCATGTCACACGTAGAAACTGCTTGCTTTGATTTTGGCCTTCCACAAATCAAAAGTAGTTAAGAAGAGGAAAAAGGCAAAAGGTCACTAAGCCCATGATGGTCTCTGACCACCACATCTCCCACCAGTCCTTCTCTGCAAACAGCAGGTCTAGTAAGGCACCTGCCCTGGTAGGATCACTCACTGGCTGTGTCAGGAAGTTCTCTTCCACACTCTCCAGTAACCTCCTAGACCGTTTCCTCTCTGCTTTGTTTTATTTCCAGGAGACATCCAGTAAGCTGAAGTCCTCCATTAGAATGAGGGCTGGCTGGCGATTTTGAGACTCCTGACAGCTGCTTGTAGAATCTTTCATCTGCCCCCTCATCCTAGTTGGGCGCTCTGTAACAGCCTCCCAACAGGGTATCCACCTTATTGGCCTTGCCCCTCGTCCTAACCCATAAGCACCTGACTTCACGGGCAGCACCTGCTGGCCGCACTGGGCTCTGCTCTCGGGCCGGTTCCCGCCCCCTTGGCGGGTTCCCGATCCACTTCCCTGCGCTGCAGAACTACAGACAGCACGCAGGGCCCAGCCGCGCGCAATGCCGCACACCCCGGTAGCCGTGCTCTGGAGCAAGACAGCCACTGCTTCGCCCTACGCGAGCCGCTCCCGGCTCCGCCGCGTTTCAATCTCCCGCCGCTGCCCCGGCACCGCCCCCGCCACGTCATCCTCTCAGCCCCGCTCTGGGAGCACAGCTGGCCTTAGTGGGTTCCTACGCGCGCCCTCCGGCTGCTCCGGAACCCAGAACCCTCCTCCCGCCGCAGACGAGCGCTCGGCTACGGAGCTGCGCGGTGCTGCCGCCTCGTTTATCGCGGACTGTGAGTCGTTACATAGTGTCGGTATGGGTATACTTGGGGAAGGTCAAAGGAAGGTGCCGCACAGGGCTGCGAGGTGGTGCCTGAGGGCACCTCAAGAGGAGAGGCACGCGCTCAGGTGACCGTTAGCAGTGCATACGTGGCCTAAAGGTCATCCTCTTGCGCCGAGCAGGATATTATACTTTTTAGAGAATAAGCCCCAAGTGTTACGGAAGGAATATAACAAAGAGAATTATGTCCTTAATTTCATGTGTAGCTTGTCCAAATTCTAATAGCATTTGTGTGAAATATCATATGAAGCGCATATACACTCCTGACAAACACAAATGACAGGCTAACTTGCATCGGAGGAATTTTGCACTTCTCAGAATAAATTAGTTTTATTGCAAATGATATTTGGGCTCTAAATTGTTGCATACAGGAGCTGCTGCCTCCAGTTAGAAAATAAACTGCTTTAAGACTATTAAGAGCTATTTCATATATTTTTATCCATGTAGTAACTATACTGATACTTATTGCGAGTAAATAATGCAAAAAAACCAAAACAAACCAAAAACACAACCAAAAAAACCCATCCAGTGAAGGGGTGCTAAACATTTAATCTGTCTGCCCCAAACAAGCACATTGGGATATATAACAATGCACATGTTGATGTGAAAAACACATTTAGAGTGTTTTTAAAACTTGCAATTTTGCTATCAGAAAGAAAACAAAGGTATAGCAGCTTCTGAAGCACTGAAGGGAATGCACAAATTTTACATTATAAGTTACTTCTAATAAGTAGTTTGTTTAGTTTATTGAGGAACATTTAAGGATAGAGGAAATGAATAAGCATGAAGTACAGCTGGTATATTAAAAGAGAACCTACATGACAACCGCCAAATACCCTGCAGCAAAGAGGTTTAATAAAACAAATAGAAAAAGCACCAGGATGCTTTCTTTATTGCAGCGTTGCCAAAGTGTAATAAAGAAACCAAACATACAACAAAGTAAACTAAAATACTGATGCTACATTATTGGACTGTTAATAAACATACTGATGGCCCACTGTTAAATGCAAATGGATTTGTGAGCAGCAAGTAACAAATATGAAAACTCATCTAAAATAGTTGGTGTAGATCCTATTGAAGATAATGCCTTCCAGGAGGTAATCACTGTAAAATGATGGGGGAAAAAATTAAACTAATTTGATGGCCTATTTGATGCAGCTGGTGGGGAACCTAAACAGCAGACTAGACTTTGTGTTTACTACTCTGTGTGGGCTTCACTACCACCAATAAACTGGGTGTGAATTCTGGGCAATGGCATCTAATCAGTCCAGTATTACTCCCTGCATCATTAAGGATTTGACCCTGGTGAAAGTAGCCTCCATGGCTGCCAGCCCACACTAAATTAAAAAAGAAAATAAACTCCATGAGCCACTGGGGACCTGCAGCTACAGAAGCTTCTTGTGACTCCAAGAGCAGTATTTCCCCTGGTGACCACAGAATACTGGATGGAGAATGAACAGTCAGCAGCTTGTCTGCGGAGCTTGCATCCGCTCATTTGATTCCTGGACTGTATGTGTAGCACAGGCTTTCCCTAGTGCTACTATGGGACTACATACATTCAGAGAAAGCTAACATGGCTGTGGCTTGTGCAGTCATGCAATAAATGAACAGCAGAACTGAGAATAGAATTCTCAAAGTTCTGTCTCCCATTCTTCAATCAGTAAAGTAGAAAAACCTCCTCTCTTTATAGGTACTGGCCAAATCCATTTGTGTTGGAGTATTGTTCCAATGGTATTAGGAAATTTTATAATCCATGGACACGTGGGCAGTTTATAAATATAAAAATTTGCTTGACATCCAGTCCTTTCCAGGATTTTAAATCAATTTCAATCCATTTCCACAAATGTGTCTGTCTGAAAATTTTACAGAATGCTCACAACTACAGGTTTAGCTATTAAAGATACTTTTCTGTGTTAAGCTAAGTTGTCTTCTTATTAAAATTGACAGCCAGGTCCATACGGTCCATAAAATAATGGAAAGGGTCACTGTGAACAGTGTTGCAATGAATCCCAAAGTTCTTGTAACCCTTTGGAGTGTGCTGTCAGAGTAAATTCACAGGAATCTTTCAAAGAATATTGCTTTGCAGTTTAGTCTTACCTCTCACACAGAACAGAAAAAACAGCCAAAACCAAATTCTGACCATATTTGCTGATAGAGCATTCCAAATACATTCAATAGATTGCTTGCCACTTTAAGAAGGAAGAAAACTTTTTTTTGCTGAGATGGTTGAGGAGGTTGTATTCAGTCTGCCTCGGTATTTCTTGGGTTTATTGATGTGCTCTCTGTCCCTTGGTGTCCCAGCAATGTCCAGAAGTGCTAGCACAAGAGCTGCTTTATCCTGTCAGGGCCAGATCACCTACTGCCATCCTGTCCGGCTGTAATGAGTCTTTGGACAATGAGTACAACATGCCTCAACTTGTTGCAGTCTGGCAGGGTGAAGAAGCATCCAGATAGTTGAGCCTCCTGAGGGGCTGCTTAAGCAAACATCTTGGGATGCATGCCAGCTACGGTCTGACCAAATGTCTCCTTACAAAAGATGGTTGCGATGACAGAAGAGTGATAAGATAGATAGCTACCCTGACTGTAAAAAGTAGGTTGCTAGAACAAGGGAGACCTAAGTTTATGCGTCTGGGGCTATCCAAAGACACTTTTCCAATGTGCTGAGAGAGTTTTCTCACTATGAGATTCAAGCTGGCAGGACCATTCTCCAGTGTTGGAGTTGATGATGTGTCACATGATTGTGGAGAAAAAATGTGAAATGATCAGGTCTTGAGAAGAATTAATGGTGTATATATGAGGAAGTGTCCACTGGATCTCTTACCTGCAATGTTACAACTATAAAAGAAGACTGTGACCCGCTCTATTTCTTGTGTGTTCGTTTTTGGTTTGGGTTTTTTTTTTTTTGGCAAGGAAGTTTTCTTTACAGTGAAGGTTTCACATAGATGTAATCATTTGCGTACAGCTGTATGAGGGGTAGGATTCAACCCTGTCCTTAGAAGAGATTTCTCCTTCTTCCTACATTTTCTGTCTCACTCTAGGTTCAGAATTCCATTTTAGAGGTCAGGGATCCCAGGTTTTTTTGGATGTTGTCCCAAATATCTTGAAAAATACTATTTAATGTATTGTGTACTTCTTTGGTAATCCGTTTAGTCTCTTCTACCTCTACAGAAACAGTAGTCTCTTCTTAGAAGCTAAGCTCAAATTGTTCCTCCTTATCTAAGATGGAAACTCATCCAATGCTGTTTGTAGAGGTTTTGAGGGAAGGTTGCAGCATTTTTCATTTTTAAGGGAAACTAACTATTGTTGATCCTACTTATGCATCTGTGATTTGTGACATTTTTTTTTCCTGGACATTATGCAAACACGGTAAATTGGCTAGTCTCAATGTCATCTGGCATACACTTAATTAACAGTAGAACATGGCGAAGATGTCACTCACAGGTACAATTTGTATGTTAGCCTGGAAGTTATATTATTCATTTTCATTTGAAGATCTAGGATTCATTATATGGGGAACTGTTGTCTCAGGTTATGACAAAAAAAGATGTTACAAGAATACACTTGAGTAATCAGTGATAGTCTCCTGCATTTTTCCAGATTTGAGCAATCAGTCCTGTAGCCAGTTTAAAGCTGACAGCTCAATAATTAATCTAAACATGCACACATCTAATTTAATTAAAAGATCTTAGAACTTTAATACTTTGGATAAGAATATTATTATTATCTGCACCAACTACTTAACATACTGTGCTCTTGCAGAGAAGGTGAAAGTAGGCTCCAGCATCACTTGGAACTGCAGATGATGCAGAAAGTCATGCCCTTTCTCCAGTGTCACTTCTAAAGCGTGAGCTCCAGGACAATATTAAATGTAGTATACTCCCACAGAGTTCCCATACTTTATGTAAAAAGGCAAGCATGTTTTGTCTGAAATGCAAATGGAATTATTTCCAAGTTGTCACCTATGCTTTGCTTTTTTTCCTGAGGGTTTGTGGAGCTCTTTCCTGTGATTAATGGTACCATTTTACTTTGTGTTTCTCACTAGCCTACCACTCTTTTAAGCCAATCTATTCCAATACAACCTTTCCGCAGGCTGCTGCTTTGCTAAGAATATCCTTTGTGTTTATTGCCATGCTAAGCAAAGGCAGTCAGGTGCAGAGTATGGCACTGCCAGCTACTGCTTCCATCAGGCTACTTGTTATTTCCTCTGTGCCACTGCAATTTCAGTTGAAGCAGCCCTGTGATCTCTTTGTGCTTTTCTACCTTTTGGATGATCTTTTTTTCTCCCCAGTATGGGAAAAATTCAGCCTATGTTTGAACTCATCTTCTGCTATTAAATGCTAATAAGCCCAGAAATCCCTTCGGATTCTCTATCCCAGTTCCACTCCTAAGCAGTTGAATTAACTGCTGCACAAAAGAAAAAGAAACTCGGTTACCTTTAAAATTTATTTACTATTGTTTTACGTGACCTATTGTACACCTTAATTCAGTCTTCTTGCTTTTCATCATTGTTCTGCCATTGGTTTTTAGGTGGTGTTTTTCTTTGCTGCTGATACTGGGACATTTGGGATAATTCTGTTTCCTCCACTGCCAGTGACATGTTTTGTTCTCTGTGACCTCTCAGCTGAGTTTTCCAATATATTTACTTCTCCATAAAAATATTTGCAAAATTCCCTACTCTCTTTCTTCACTGGGGAATTTTCATCCACCATCTTAGATAATCAAGAGCCTGTTACAATCCAGACATATTAAAACATAGCAATTTATTGTAGCCAATATTATGTGATTATAGTATTTTAGCAGCTAGTGCATTTCTTTTGTGCGCAAGCTGTTAAATATAACAAAGGCCTATTGTGTTCAATGTGGGAAAGCAAATAATTTTTAAAATGTGATTAATTGTGTAAGTATGGACCTTTTAAGTACATGTGGTAAGCCCTATGCTATGGGAATGGCACTTACTGCTCTCTCAGCATGAGTCTGACGAAGTAAACAAAAAGTTAAAATACAGCCGATAGTCTCCCTGGCATTCATTAACATAGCACAGAAAGCAGAAACTAGCCACATTTTATATAAAAAGACTCTAGAAATCTGTGTCTACTTACATTAACATTAGTCAATTGGTGGGTGCCAACTACGCACATAGCATGTTTTATTTATAGGTCTATATAGTAGTCAAAAACATTCTATCACGGAAATGTGTTATTCATTAATTCATATTTTGCTCAGCCATACTTTACTTCTTGAACCCATCCAGGTGTTTTTTAAACGATGAGGGTAATTTAATACTAAATAGCATTCACATTCACCCTATTTTTCAATTCCATGTAACTAAATATTCCTCCTGATTTTGTCTATTATTTACCTTTAATTAGCTCACATATACTGCAAGCTAGAGTTTGTGTTTTTATGGCAAAATTCTACACAATGGTTAGAAATGAAGGTGGAATAAATGGTCAGCTTACTGAATAGAGTATTTCACAGTAACCTTTTTGCAAATATCCATTCTTTATATCAACTGAAATGGTAAGTAGTGCTATAGATATATGCTTCTGGTGCCTAATTTGTTTTTAAAGTGTTCATTTAAAATGTCTAAAATGTTAATTTTAGCCTACTGTTTCAAAGTTCTGCATGAGATCTAGTCACACATTACAGAACATAGATCATATCAAATGACCTCAACAAATCCAGAAACATGCAATGTATATGTTTTCACTAAAGGAGCTTTATAGGTTTCCATGACTTAACCTATGAGGTTTAAGTGGGTTTAAGGAGGAAAACCAAACCCCTTTTCTTGTTGGTTCTTTTTATCTAAGATGTGAATGTGAACTTGACATAGTCTAATTTTAATCATGAGGAAAAATTAAAACAAAGTTTAAACAAGAACAGTATATCACCACTAAAATGCTGTCAATTATTGCTTATTACAACATCTGTCATGTGAATCAGTCTTACAGGTCATTTATGAATAGCCAGAAAGCAACTTCTTCCATTTCCAAGGCACACAATCTTTGCCATTCAGTGACGTATGTAAATACTGGTGTCAAAGTTGCTTCTAAAACACCACCACTGGGGAGGGAGAGAGAAATCTTACTGTCAGTAAGACGCACAATCTCTGAAGAAAAATAATGGCTAAGCCAGTAGTAAGTTTTTATAATTAGAGTTGATAAAGGAGAAAATGTCAACATTGTAAATTATTTCTGCTAGGGTGGAGGGTCTTAAAATAGGGTACAAGGTTTTTGATGAAAATTCACAATTTTTTGCTACCATCCTTGAAATGCAAAAATATTTTTAAAACTTAATTGCAGGGCAAGACAATTGTTTCCTGTTTGATGTTTTTGTTTTCTTTTATTTTTTG
>JANIJG010018335.1:0-27529 GCA_024611175.1 Megaceryle torquata | reverse complement strand
CCCCACCCCCCCTTCTCCCCCAAACGGCAGCCGGTGGTGTCACGCAATTCCCGTGTGCCTGACTGTGGGTGTAACACCCCCACATCGAGCTGAGCTGCTCATGAAATAGGAAAGGTTGGTGAAATACGATACATTGTGCTACAGGTCAAAGAAGTAAGTCACAGTACCTCTACAGGTCACTGTACCACCCAGCACTTGCGTTGACTTACTGCTGAAGGTGTTTCTTTCAGAGAGTCACAGAACGTGCTGTGTACTATCCAGGCCTTTACAGAGGGATTTAGCACCGGCCTGAAAACCAAAACAAAAGTTCAAGAGAAAATCCAATAGTGGTAATAGAAAGCAATTAAGAGGTCAGGCTTGTGTAGTTCTATGAAACCCATGATGGCTCCCACAAACCTCCCTGTTATTTTCTAGGCACTTAGATAAGTTTCAATTAATTATTTAATACCTACCTTTCTGATAGTTCTAATTACCATTTCCTGTTGGGGTCTGTTTCGTTTGTTAAAATTGGTACACAGTATATTTGCCCTTTCTCTACACTTCTGAAACCCTCCATCTCCTCTAGGAGTTACTGAAGACATCTACCAATGGGGCTGGGAATGCTTTATTTCCATTCTTGTCCTGTACAACTTATTTCAAAACATCCAGTTTAGCAAAACTTGCTTTAACCAAGCCATTTCCAATTTAGAGACAAAGCAACAACTTTCCAGCTGACATGCTGTCTTGTAGCATTTTAATTTTCAGAGAATTTCATAGAACTTCATAGCTTTGATTTGATAAGATCATTTTGATTTACTAATGTGTGCACTTTCCCTGGTTTACCAGAGCCAATAGGTGGAAAAGAAAGAAGAACTAGCAATGGTTTTCCTGGGCAAGGAAGCAACAGCAGTGATGCAGGGGATTAATGGTAGACACTTGCAATGAAATGGCAGAATTTTCTGAATTTATTAAAACAATGCAAACTATTGTGAAAGGTGCTGATAACATCACTATGCCAGAGCACTGCTCTGTTAGCAAGGGCAACATGGCTTTATTCTTATCTAAATGTCTCACCTGCTTTTTGGCCTTTAGAAGCCGGGTGTCAGGGTAGTTGTCCAGACTCTCTGTGTCAGTGGAGGTACAAGGAGACACCGCTGCAGAAATGCTCACTCTACTGATCTTACACATCTGCTCTCAGACTGGATGAGTCATCCTCCAGAGGGATCTGCCTCTGTTGATTGAAGGGGGACCTAAGGTGACCACTTCAGACTAGAAACCGGTATTTTAGACACCTGATGTTGGAAGAGGTTAGTTCCACCCATGAAGACTAAAGGTGTCTTCCCAAAGATGTTATCTCTGAATCAAGCTCAGGCATTTTTGAAAGAATCTGAGAGAAAGCTTGTCAATATTCTGTTCCTGTTGTAATTAGTCTTCTGACAAATAGGTAATGCTGATATTCTTAGGGCCTCAGACTATTTCCTTTCCACAGTGATAAGCCTATCCTTTAAAAATGGCTTTGTGGGATACAGTCAGACAAGCTTTTTGGGACAGTAGCCTTTATCTGTGTCATAAGAACAGGTAAAAAAAAAAAAAAAAAAGACTGTTACTCTTTGAATGGCCTACCTGTTAGACTTCTTAGGTTCCTGTTACCTTTTAAAATAATTTTAGACAAGAAGATAATTTGGTTTCCTACTATAAAAAAAACCCACAGCAAAACAAACCAAACCGCAAAACAAACCAAACCACAAACCAAACCAAACCAACACCTAATCATTACATAGAACTTTCTACTTATACACAGAAGCTGAAAACTCATTAGTTTTTTGCTTACATCTCTGTTTTGTCCATTCTGGTTCTGAACAACTTCATAGTTGGGGTGAAGAGGGTACAGTCCTACAGATGAAAGTTGCCACTGAAGTTCAGTTCTAGGTAGAAAATATGGCTGATAACAGCTAGCCTTTGGGGGAACTCTTTTGGCAGCCAATTGCAGACTGAGTGATAAAAACGGAATTTGATACACTAGGGCTGATTTTTACAGTGTTTGGGAAGCACCTACCACTGCAAGAGGACTGACTTTCAAATGGTGCCAGCTGGTACAACTGGAATGATGATGGTAGGATGTAATTAGATGCTCTTTAGAGAATGGCAACATCTGAAAAACAGACATAGATTTTAAACAGCTTGTTCTTTTCATGTTCTGCTATTCTTCATTAATGATCAGTGTGAGGACAGACAGAGAGTTGGGGTTGTTCAGTCTGGAAAAGAGAAGGTTCCAGGGAGACCTTATTGTGGCCTCCAGTATCTTAAGTGGGCCTACAAGAAAGCTGGGGAGGGACTTTTTAGGTTGTTGGGTAGTAGCAGGACTAAAGGGAATGGATCAAAACTAGAGGCAGGTAGATTCAGATTAGACATTAGGAAGCAGTTCTTCACCACGAGGGTGGTGAGACACTGGAACAGGTTGCCCAGAGAGGTGGTGAAAGCCCCATCCCTGGAAGTTTTGAAGGCCAAACTGGATGGGGCTCTGAGCAACCTGATCTAGTGGGAGGTGTCCCTGCCCATGGCAGGGGGGTTGGAACTAGATGATCTTTAAGGTCCCTTCCAACCCTGACAATTCTATGATTCTATGAATCAAATCAGTCCCTTTTATATAACCAAGCTAATCCTGCTTTGGAAATAGTGTAATTTAGGACCATTAAAAACATTAATATTCGCTTACTGGCCCTGAAGTTTGTTAGCCAATGTATTCCACTCTTTCACACGGTGCAAATCCTCAGCAATTAATGCAAAGGTATATATCTCAATATACTTCTATTGCATTGGTACAAAGTTGACATTTAATTATTGCTTTTGAAATTGAGCTTCACACTGTGGCGACTGACTATAGACAGTGGACCAAATCATGCTGAATTGTACCCTGATGCAAACAGTGAAGCCTATCTGGTTGCTTCAACAGACAGAGGTAAAAGGCAGAAAATAGGGGTGGAGAGTAGAAATGGGGAGAGAAGCACAGATGATTTTTTCACTGCTTTCAAATGGTTCCATTTATTTCTAGTGGCATTGCATGCAGAAACCAGCTACGATCTCTCTTTGAAGAGATCCCATTTTCCACATCTGTCACATGCTGGGACTCTGTTCCCACACCAGTACATTTTATCAGCGTGCTAAAGTTTGCACGTTTTTCACCAAGGAGGATGAAGGAGACACTCCAGCTGTTGTTACACCAGGTCCCACAGCAGCTGTGGGCCAGCATCGCTAGAGAGCATTACAAATCCATTCGTTTGTACACGTGGGTAGGTATTTTACACCCGCACACTAACGCTCACCTGACAAAACAGGGCTAGTTAATCTTTGTGGCACTGGTCTACAAGGGGGTCCTGCGATAGGCATCGCCCTTGGTGCGCCCCGTGTAAGGGGGGCGTCCATGCCCAGGTCGTGATTTCTGAGGTACGAGCTGCCAGCAGTAGCCTGTCTGACCACGAGGTGGAAGAGCTGCTTTGCTTATAGTGCTGTCATCTCAGCTTGTAGGCAAGTTCTATTACTGTCATTATTCAATTGTTATAGTGCATCAGTGCCCAAGGGTCCCATTCAGGACCAGAAGTCCTTGTACTAAGTGTAATACAGATACAGTCCCCAGTCCTGCAAGGAGCTTCCTGCAGATAGATCCCAGTGCCCCTCATAGGGCTCAGGTCTGGGATACTTCAGGACATCCCTGTTTTTTCTTTCTTTGCATAGTATAGCTACACTGGTAGAGATCCTTCCACCAGGGATCTCAGTGAGGCTCCTAGAGGAGATCGGCACACAGGGAGCTCCATGCAGTTGTGGTCAGATGTAGCCGCTGGGTCTCCACCGCTCTGACAGAGCGTTCTGGGGAGCAACCACAACTGTGACATGCGTTACCTCCCCTTTGCCTGCCACCCCCATGCTGTCTCTCAGGCTGTTTGACAGTTGCCCTTACTGATTTATCTAACCCAGGTAGATGGACTCTAGAGGCAGTAAATTGCATGAAACTGTTCAGGTCACAAGTGAAAGCTCATGGTCTGAATGGCAGGTGAGCATGAACATAAGGATGATCTTCAGGCAACCCTCCGTAGATAACATTGTAAACAAATTGTTTACTGCTGCTAACGTAAAGAGACTTAACTGCTGCCTCCTTTAAGGCCAACAGACAAACTCCATTGTTTTCCACAGAGATAGAGGTCCCCTTGTAGTCTGTACTCAGGAGATAATCTCCCAGCTTGCCTGAGAAACCTGAAGCAGAATGCCAAAAATGCAGGAATCTTCAGTAGAGGGGAGATGTTGAGAGCCAAATTTCTAGTTGAAGAATTGTGGAATAACATTTTTTTTACACAGATTTGAATTTTATTACAGGGCAATGAGAAGTACAAGGCAATAGGAGATGCCATGTAAAAAGGTCTTTCTGTCTAATAGAAACAAAGAAAATATTCTTTTTTTTTTTTTCCTAGCCAATCAAACCATCTAACTCCTTAATAGGAGGGGCTTTAAAAAAATGTAAATTCCTTCTAGCCTAGCTGATTTCCAGCTGAAGAAATGCATTATAAAAGATGAAACCCGCAATTTCTATAAAGCATGAAATTCATCTCCTGTAAGTCCAGATGGGTAAGAAATGCAAAATTTTATCCTATCCTGAAGATCATAGGTGTTTCATAACTGTGGGTATTTGCAAAAAAAAATTCCAATTTAGATCTCTAAAATATACCCAAACAACTGTTTAAAATAGAGTTGCCCTAGATACATCAAAACAAGTAAGCTTAGCTTCCCCAGCAGGCCTAAGTCCAATATTGCAATGCATAAAAGTATTTCCAACGTCACTGTCAGGACATGAGAGGTTAACTGAATGTCTTTTTACTGCTTTGCATGAAATGTTTTGAATCCCAAACTCTTGTTATGACTCACACCCCTATTCCTCCAATTTGTTCACCCAGGCATGTCTAGAACATCATGCATTTAAGGAAACACTTATTAAGGTATCTAAAATACTTTATAATACTGTAACTTTAATCAGCTATGCTCTTAGCTGCCAGTATTACAGGAGTGCTTTCTCAATAACTAGGGTCCTGATTGCTGGCTCTGATAAGACAGACCTTCTATATAACACACACTTGTGTAACACAGGAGTCAGTGGCTCAACCCTGATCTTGTCAAAGAACAACCACAAAACTTCAATAGGACCGACATTTCATCCTGTACCTTCAAGTGAAGCCTCAATATTTCAAGTAGAAACAAAAAGTAACATGTAGTTCTGCAATTATAGCAGTGCTATAGATTCAGAAAAAGCTCTGCGATAAAGCTACCTTCTGCTTGCTAAAATGTGCCGTGAGGGGGACAAATTATGACAAATTATGGTAAGAATATGCAGAACAGCAAACAAGGTCAGGCGGATACTTGCCACTGTCAGTGCATGCAATATGGGCAGCTGAAACTTAGGCAAGAAGAATGAAGTTTTACATCCCTCCCTGATGGATGCAGCATTGGCCACTGCTGGCCACAGAACTCCAGACTGGATTGATAATGGCTGGTTCTCAGCTGACAGCCTACAAATTATACCAGATCATGGTGAACAAACAGGTGAGTACTTCACCAAGACTGAAAGGACAACAGCTAAACCAAGATTAAAGTCTCTTTTTAACATCTAAATGCTTCCCACGTGTTGTCTTCCCACCTCTTTAAGGTTTTTGAAGTTTCCAACATTTTTTTTTCATGTAACACCCATTCCCTCCTGAATGGTTATTTTTCATACCCGACTTGGTTCACTGTGGTTTATCTAACAGGATTTTGTAAAAATGACAATAGAGCTAATGAACCCAAACATGTTCATATTTCTAGGGATTAAGAACTAGCTTTTGCTTAGATGATCTGTTTTTAATCATTAAACTATTGACCTGGAGCCATTGTCTAGAGGGAAAAAAAACAACAAACTGTGTGGAACATTAAGGAAAAAAGTGCTTGTCTTGGAAATGTTGATGCCCATTTCCCCTAAGTGCCTATAGTCTAGTAACCAGATACATACAGTTGTGATAATGGACTTATTTACATAAAAATCACTGCCAGCTTGATTGTAACAGTCACTGTGAGGAAGTTGGCCAGGACTAAAAATTATCACTATTAACCTTCAAGAGAGCCTTTACACCTTTGTGGAGACAGCTTTCGTCACAGAACATTAATTTAATCTAGAATTTTATAAGGCATTAGCAAAAAATGCCTGTCATGCTAAAACCACACTGGACCTGTATTTGGGAGTGGAAAAGTACCAGTAAGCAAGGCTGTCTGGTTTTCAAGTCATCAAATATTAAATGACCACTGTATCTCTACAGTCCAGCTGGAATGTTCTGACAGCAGTCAAAAACCGTAACAACATGGACATTGGACTTCTGCATCTGCACAGGCTGTTGTTTTTCAAATCACAGTGTTTGGATATTGAATTTGAACAACCTCATGCACACAGTGACATCGAGCTACACTCTTGGTTTGTACATGACTATGTACTGTTGGGGTGCACACCAAGTGGGAGCTGAGCTTTGCTTGTAATTGCATAACTTCTTCATGCAAATGAAACATGTAATACATTAATATTTTTGCACACAGTAATTGTCAGATGCATACTTGAAAAGAAAATGCTGTGCATGCGAAATTATGCTTTTGATCCTGGAATAGAACTGAATTCTGAATTTATGGATATTTGCAGCTTGCTGAATAATTCTCTTGACAACACCAGCTTGTAAATCCAAACTGTTTGTAAATTACCTTTTGAGGTACTGTCTTTTTTTTGTTTGGGAATTCTGAGCAGCAGTAGAAATTAATCAAGTAAATTCTCTTCCTGTCTTTAAAACTGAAGCTGAAATCTGAGATGTTCTGTTTGGTATACAGTGAATCAGCTTTGATTTGATTCTTACTGTATTTCATTCAAACTTTATTATAAAACATCTCCCAGGGACACTTGCATGAAAAACACTTTGCAAGTAAGATCAGCATTTTATTTCCAGTCTCCCATTTTTAAAGGTTATTATAACATTTTTATCATGCTTGCTTATCTCCATAATATACCACTGTATGGCAGACAAATGCAGATGTTAGATAGTAGAGCTAGATGTCTCTGTAGGTTTTTCTAATGGATTTTCTTTTTCCTGTACTACAAAAGGGTTTCACTGTGTCATTAACCCAGTGACCAGCACTTCTGCAGTCTGACTATGGGCAGTTCCCAGGCAGCTATATTTCCACTGTTCTCTGATTCCAGTTTTGTATCAATTGTTTTATTGACATGAGATTTAATGTAGATTTTTTAACAAATGCCCCTCAAAAACCTACTATAATTTTAAAAGAGCAGATGATCTTTATGGATGGCTCAACAGTGAGTATTATGTTAAGATTTCTATATTGTTATTCCCAGTAGTTGTCTCCTTCTCTGGAATTGATCCATCTGTATTTTTCAGTGCAACACATGTGACTTTCAGCAGCTGGATAATTTCAGGTTTGTATTCAGGTTGGGCACACAAAGTGTTTTCTGATAACCTTATTTCCTTCTAAAATTACAGTTTAAATCCAAACTAGATGTACATTACTTACAACATATCACTTCTTTTTAATTGAATTTTGATTACTATTTATCTCTTGATCTTGGAGAAGGCTTCTGTCAATGCTAACAGGATGACAGCCTCAGTTTGATCCTGCTTCTGTTACAATCACTGGCCAAAAATGATTGGCCAAAAATCCTGCTGGGTTACATCCTCTGAGTGGATCACATCCCTGTGGATCTCCTATAATGCACTTTATAAAGTGTATCCAGAAAATTCAGTAAGAACAGAAATGTGATTAAATACATGGTGCACAGATGGTTCCAGAAAAAAAAAAAAAAAAAAAAAGTGAGCTACAGCTTCACTTTTAATTTTTGCTTATAAAGATTTACTTTTCTTATAAAAGTAACCCATATAAGTCTTTATCAATATTTACCTAGCTCAGCTAGGAAAATAAAACAGTAACTACAAGCTTATCTGTGCAATATCATAGTAGTACAATCACTTTAAAGTCCTCCTTAAATGAGAGTGAGCAGGACCCTGGCCAACTGGGAAGAGCAAGAGAATAGTTAACACGCCTGAGTTTTATAGACATGCCAAGTGGCTTAGCAGTCTTTACTGAACATTTCTGTTACAGTGGCTTGCCTGAAATAAGAAACAAAGAAATCAGATTAAAGATTGAGCTGCTTAGGACAGCAGCATTAGTACAGCAAATTTCCTGGCAAGACAACTCCTATTTTGTGCATCAGATGACTGCTCCATGCTGCAGCACTGAGCAGGGGTGGATTCTTAATCCATTTTGAAAAGTACTTAACAAAAATCTTTAGGAAGGTTTTGTCAGCTATGAATACTGGAAAGAGGGTGAACTTCCTATCCCATGGTTTTGTTCATATGCTATTTGGCATCTTTGTATAAGAGCATGAGAAGCCATCAAGCAGTAAGCAATTAGTTCATGAGTCATGACAAGGCTTTGCAGCAATTATCAATCTTTGTAATAGTCTTTGACTATTTATCCCCTTGAAGCACTCCGAAGAGCAGGCTTTACAGTGGGCTAGCTTCAGAGCCAAGGTAAATGCTGGTGCATTAAGGCACACCTTGATAAGTGAATTTTTAAGTGACAGTGCTGGCACAAGCAGATGTCATGCCACACACCCACTGGCGGGCAGTTCTTCCTGTCTCTATGCCTCTCTTTGTGCTGTGCCAGTATAGGCAATTTTGTAGCTTCATGGCAACATGGACAACAAAATGATCTGGCTGCAAAATACTTTTTCAGGTTCTGCAGCTGAACTACAGATGTAGTCGTCTTCATACTCATGTAGGAGTTCTGACTGTAACATGAGCGAATACCTTGGTTAGCTTTAGCTGAGACTGATAATTAATGAGAGTAGTGAGCATGTAACATCTTGGGCTTCATCATGGGCTGTCCAAGCCAGATAGAGATCATGCTGAATGGCTAGGGCAGCTGCCACATGGACTATTGAATCTTCATTGCTAATCATTATATCTGACTTGGCTACATCTTTTCAGCTTAAAATCACATCTCACAACTGCAATATGGCTACAGCTTTGCTATCAACATACACCTAAGTGTAGCTGTGTCCTTGCTGACAGAAGAGAGGAGATGGAATCTATCAGACACCTTTAAAGGCCACCTTTCTTCTTACTTTTGTACTTTTTACCTTTCCCTGTACACTTTGTGTTGTTGTAGACTGTTTAAGTAGTTAAATGGGCAACACAATCTTAAAAGGCATCATTAGTGAAGGATGTTGCAAGGAATAAGTATATTAAGAACCCTTTAACCTTTGTATCTTCTGAATATAAGACAGAATTTAAGACTTCACTACAATCTGGAAAGAATAGCACACAGCTTAGTACAATTCTGTGGGATGAGAACCATGTAGAGTCCTTTGAACTGATCATTCTTAAAGGCAAAAAGGAAGACAAAGCCTTTTTTTTATGAGGTATTGCTGCAGAGAATTAACTGAGAGTAAGGGCAGAATGAGAAAATGGAACAGACACAACTGATTCTTTTTTTTTTAAAGGTTGCCAACTAGCTGTTATGATAGGCTTCTGATCTAACAGATTAAAAGGAAATGAAGCAATTAGGGAGCTTTCTGATCAGTGCTGTCCCACAATATGACTGAATTTATTTGTTTTGTTGGGGTGTTCTAAGCGCAGGGAAATGCCAGTACATCTCACTGCCTGCTTAGTAACAATGTTCTCTACTCTTCAAAACTTATCTTAACCTAAAAGATTTTTGGAATCTCAGGCCTTATGTATTACAAATTACCTGTCAGTAATTATTTTCAATTACTTGTAGGTTCAACTAAGATTATTTACTCATGCCCACCATTAGGGAAGGCAACACAATCCCTAGTATCAATTCAGTAACTCAGCAAGTAGATGCCACATTGTTTAGACTTTATCAACATCCTAAAATCCATTTATGTGTGTTCCATAGGTGAGTCTTTGGATGCAGCAGTGCCTTTTAGTGTCTGGTTAAATGCATCATAGGGTTGTTATGGGAATCTCTGAAGAGCTGAAGCTTTCCTGTCAAAGTTGTGGTAGATCATCTAAATTCAGGTCTCAGTTACCCAGTAAATGTACTACATTTCTGTAAAGCATCTTCTCTTTTTTTGCTTCATTGTAACTGTGGCTATCTAAGCGGCATAATTTCTTAAATCAAGTCTGCTTTGAGAAAAATACAGTTCACTCATTTCTCTAATTACTACTGTTCAAATTTAGCCTCAATTAGTGACCTCTCAATTTGCTGAGATTAGTTCTGCCTGTGTAGAAGTGTGAGTAGCTATGAAGGCACTTGTGATAAGCCTTACATTTCTTCTTCTTCTACTTAATGTATTGCACAATTAGACATCTCTTGTTGCTTTTCTATGAAAGAGTAAACAAAATACCATTGTTAGCTGCAAATATCCAGTCTCTCCTTTCCCAAGGAAGGCTCAGTTTCTGTATGCTATGGACAACTGCATTACCAAAAATCAGGGAGGTGACAACAGTGCAATAATGTTATTATTCTACTATTGTATAATCCCTTTTGATCTCCAGATCTCAACATAACATTACAGAAATCTGTGAGCCTCTCCCTCTTAAAACACAGCAAGGCAGACCCACAAAATGACTAGAGAAGTATTATTAGAACTATTTCACATGGATGAACCTAGACACAGAGACCAGATGCCCAGGACTAGTAAACAGAGTAATTGAACAGGAAACAAATTTCCAATCTGTGCTCTAGTTACAAGTCATCTCCCTGTGATACTCCTCCTCATACTGGAAAGCCTGGAAAAGCCTACTGAATGGGTATCATAGCTTTTTATGTTAGGATTCAGCAGTTGTTTCAGCCACATTTGAAAGGAATGAGTCAGGAATTTGTGTATGTGGGAAGTGGTTTCCTCTCACGTTACTTTATGTATGGATGAAATACATTTCCTCTACTATGGAGTTGCTGAATGAGAAAATAAAATAGCACAGCTGACTGGCACTTTAGTGGCTCTACTTTGACCCTGATAATGAAAAGCCGGTGGCCTCGGGGGGCCAGTTTGGATAATACATTTAATAGAAAAGCTGGTGAAGTCACTTGTGTTCTTATAAAGAATGACTAGAAAAGGCTAAAGTGGAGAAAAAATACCAATACTAAAACCTGATAAATTAGAGATTATGTTCTTCAGTGAAACCTGGCCTGATTGAAACCGCAGGAGAAAATCTGGCTTCAAGACGTGAGCTATAAAGCAATAATGGAGACACCTCCCTCTGTGCTTTAGACAGTTTTTGTAGCAACTAGCATTTAGGAATCGGAAATAATGATAATGGCATGTCCCTGCAATCATTACAGCTATGGCATGCACAGTATGCAAGGCATTTAATGTCAAACTTACCAGCATCATGCAGTGAGACAGAGGCAAGACTAAGTAGGATGCAGGTCACCTGCCTTCCAACCCCAGTCGCAGCCAGAGGACGACCAGAGATGTTGCAGAGCAGGCAGGTATTATTTGTAATGAGACTGAACCACAGATTTTGGCTGTTCAAAGATGAGTGTCGTCAAATCTAGGGAGCTGGTATGGTTTTCCTTCTGTCCTTCAAAGCTTATTTTTTGCTGGAGTGATAGGCTTTTGAGAAGTCTGGAGCCTGGGGGACTCCTCAAGTGGCTGTTCCCATCTTCTAGGGAACTGAAGGGGAAAAGAAGGAGTTTAAGGGCTGGTCAGATGAGTGGTCTGAGGCAGAAATGAGGTTAGGGGAAGAGAAACAGAACAGGCTTGCACAAAGCATTCTTAAGGACTCTGAGCTTCTGAGGGGAACATTACAGCCAGCAAATTGGAGAAGGAAGGATACATCAGTGAGGACTAAAAAAATTTCTCCGCTTGTTCCTTAGGTCAGCAAGGAATTTAAGATTCTTTTAAGAACCTTAGTTCTTTAAGCACTTTGATGAGCTATGGAGAAGACAGAGTTGCTAGGTATGTGTTAAAAAAACCAAAATAAATCTTACCTGCTGTCAGTAAAGAACTTCTAAAAGTAATGCTATACATATGTATATAAACCACATCGGAGTATACATCTTGGAACACTTAAATACATTTTCATTTGAAGATAATTTCTTATGTCAAGGCAGGCCAGCCTGTCGGGAGCCACAGCTCTGCACCATGCTGCTTCTCTTTGCACTGGCAGCATAAACATATAGCCTTAGTGTGGCCTTCACTGTGGCTGCAATCATAGGGTATTAGTAAATCGTTCCATCAGACGCCCAGGCAGGGCAGTAAACACAGAGGAAGCATTTGCCAAGAAAAGAAGGAAAGTGTTCTTCCGCAAGCATTCTATGTGTATTTTAGCCATTTTCCAATATTTCCTTTGCTTTCAACCTCTACATGTCAAATGCTAGTAAATTGCAAATGTACTAGTTCCAGCTGAGCACAACTGGGGTTGAAATAGCTTTTCTTTGAAACTGAAGCTAGAGTCCACTTGAAAAGCTGCAGGGAGAGCCACCAAAATTTCCAAAAGAGTAACTGCAGTTCTGACCTGGTGATTCAAAGCATTGTGATTCATGAAACAAATTTTCAGAGGAGCTGCTTAATCCATTAGGAGAGCAGCCTGGGAAAGAGACCATTGCTGTAGCTAAGATAGCAATTGCTAGGTAAACAGCTTATTTAAAAAATGTCAGTCTTCCAGATCAGCAGAAAGACAACATAGATCTTTATGAATATTTTTTAACATAAAGAAAAATAATATATTGTTCTAGCATTTGTTTTCATTCCTTTTCAGGTGATCAAGGATCTCATTACACACTTGAAGTACAGGAAAAAATAGAAGATGAAGGTCTAGGGCTAAATCCTTTTCCATCTGAACCATCCTTAGGACAAGATGGGGAGGATTGTTTCACACCACCTTGGCCCCCGTGCATCATTCTGGGAGCACCTCTTATCTCTGTTGGCAGTCTCTCAGTTTCCATGCTCCCTCAGCCTCTTACCTGAAGCATCTTTGGGAGTGCTGGTAGAGGAGCTGACAGCTCTGTGTGCACCAAGGCAATTTGCTGTTGACACATCAAGGTTTCCTGAGCAGAACAATAGAGCTGGAACACAATAAAGAAACTGGACCACAAATTTCAATATTGCACACATGCAAAATCTAGGTATGTGTTTGCCTGGCACAGGCAGGGACTGATCCACAGGCAGTCACAGCAGGGATATGTGAGGGTGGGTAGTTAGATGCCTGAGGATTTACATATGTGGGCAGTTCCTATGACCACATGTATGAAAACAGAGATGAGAGATCTACAGAGTTCCTTATGAAATCAGTTATACATGGACAATTTCAAAATAAAACATTAGCTGGGGATAAAAATGGAGAGCTTCAATTAGCTTTTTATAGCATTTCATTTTTTGCTTTACTCCCTGTGTGCCATGTGACCAACTACCTCTCCAACATTTTTTTTGTCATACTTGGCAACTAATGATGTACTTCAGCATTTCAAATGTAACTGAAGTGTATGCCTTTGCTTAAAAAAACCCCATTCATTTAAATAGTTGGTAGCTTGCCAGTGCTGCTTTGTTTGCATTTTAGAATTATGGATGATGTCAAGACAGCCTTGATTAAATGCTCGGCTAACTACTGCTCACACAGAAAGGGGCTGAAGGAACTATTATTTCAGAAAAACTAACCAGCTCAGAGAATGCATGTTCTGTAATATTTTTTTTTTAATTGGGATTTGTAATAGAAGAAATTAAGATTCTTAAGGACTTTCCCAGCAATGTGAGCCTACCTATAGACACACCAGACATGCAGTATTCATATACTCTCAAAAGGATTTTGGCTGAGATCTCTACCTCTCAGTAAGCATGGTTTCTGCTTCTTCCTTCCTCAGTCAAGGTTTCATTTCTAAGTGTTGGTTTAGGAATTGTAGTCACCCCAAGGGCAAACCATGAACTCCATGGGACCCCCACAATATTAAGAAATTAGTGCCCCCATTCTACATATTTAATACAGAAGAAAACAATTGCCTGCTTGATACATAGTGATGGATATTTATACGTGAGCAGAAACCGAGAGGCAGAGACACACTAGAGTCTCCGTGAACAGACAGACCCTGGGGGCAGCAGGGAACAGGATGCTTCAGTGCACACAAGGGTGGGTCACTTGTCAGTGGCCCACGAAGGAAAACCTGTGAACTCCTCGCTAAAGCTCAAGCTGGCTGATTGCAAGGCCAGTGTATAAAGCATATGCAATTTCTCTCCTCAGTTATCAAGACAGACCTTCTCCGACTATGTACTTTCCTTCCATCCAGCTCATTAAATATCAGTCCAAAAAGGAAAACATATGAAGTGGGGAAAGAAACAGTCAGGTCACTAGTGGAATAACAGTTTAATAGAGGAGTCTCAGGTGTGTTCCACATACATGTTCAATTATGACTAACGAAAGCCTGCAAAAATCTCCCATCTCCTCTTGAAATATTCCAAGTAGATCAGCTTTCAGAGAGGGAAATCCATTAGGTTAAGTCAGTCTTTAAACCGCAAGAGGATTTGAATTGTCAGGACTAGACCACAGAGCAGAGACCAAAGACTAAATGAAAGCCCTTTCAAACATTCTTCCTTAAAAAAAAAAAAAAAAACAAAAAAAAACCCCAAAAAAAAAACCCCGGTAGAGAAAGTTGCAGATTTTGGAGTTTCACAAGGGAACACTTAACTGATGCTTAAGGGCATTGCTTCCAGTTGCCTTGAGAGCTCTGCAGAGAAATTAGAAAAAGATTACCTTCACTTTACAGAAATAATAAAAGTTAAAAAAAGAGTTTCCAATGTTGAATGGTTAATTGGAAGAACCTTCTACTGATTTTGTTTAAAAGCCTGTGAAAGCAGTTTTCCTCCTTGATCTTATACCTACAACTGAGTTTAGCAGACAGAATGGTTAAGACTCTAGGAACCAGTCACTGATTTGTACCAATGAAGTTCATCTTTTCACAACTCTCTTCTAGACAGATGATGACCTACATATGAACAATGGAAAGAAAAATGAATGGCTGGATGATACAAACACGGGAGTATGTGTTTAGGCTGTGACACTTATTTTGCTTGGGAGACAAAAGATGAGCTATAAGGCCCACAGATTTATTCCTTTTCTACATGATTTCCTTAGTTTCCTCCCCACCAACTCCTTTATTGTCTGAGCAGCCCTCAGTGTCCTACTATGGTTATCAGGTAAACTTTTGTGACCTTCCTGCTAATTGTTTTTATATGACAGCTTGATATTCCTACTGGGTATTTTAGAGAATAGTTCATCAATCAGAAAAGTCAGAACGGGGAAAAGGCTTTTGGGTCATCCTCTCACTCTCTCTCTGCCATAAGCATTGCAGGCAAAGAAAACCCAACACAACAAAATAAACAACCCTCCAAAAAAACCAGCTAGCATTTTTGCAGCCTAAAATGCAATTGACAAAGAAAACAGAAATATTCTGAAGTGCAAATCCTGCAAGTAACTACACATGAACTAATTTATGGATTCCCTTATTTGTTTGCCAATTATTTTCTTGTGAGTTTTGTTGCTGCTTTTGTAGCCATCAAAAGCAACTTCTTGTTGACAATTATCATTCTTGTAGTATATCATAGTTTACTCTTAGTTTTTGCCTCTGACATTCACTTTGCATTGCAGCATACTATTATTTGCAATTTTGGCCCAAGAGCACAACTGAAATTTCCAGTTCTCTGGTCTGTACTGCCCAGGCAGTGACAGACATACACTGTAAGGTTGGCAACAGAGAACTGATGAATAGTTCTTAGTAATTCAAATAGGATAGCAGTACCAGTAACAATTTTCTCTCTAACTACTGTCTTCAAGCCCTATAAAAGCTAATACTGCCTTAAGAACCACTGTTTGAATTATTCCTCTTCCCTGTGATTATAGCCCATTCTGTTGGTAGAAAATTTCCTTATGCTACTTCATTAAAGCTACTTCTATAAAAACAGCTACTGTTATATAGACATTTATTGTCTAGCACATCTATCCTTTCCCTGTAGCTGCAGAACTGATATGCAGATAATATTGGTCTCATTTATTACTTTTTAGTTTATGTCTCCTTCTCCATCTTTGAAAGGAAAAGGGTTTTCTAACTGAGCTTTATGGTTCTAATCACACCAGACCATGTAACAGGTATGTGAAAAGTTAGGATTCTTCTCTTTGGTACAGACTGCCTACTAACCCTTCTGGAAGACTCGCTCATGACCTGTTGCCAAAAAAAAGTATTTTTCTACTTGCACAGGCTCAGCTCTGTTGGCAAAGACATGATCTTTTGACTGTCCTGTCTGTGGATTAGGTGATGTTTGCAGTAGCTGATGTGCTTGTCTAATGAACCTTGGCTAATGGGTTTTTTTTTGTTTAAAACAAAGGGTCTTCTCTGTTTTCCCTCTTCTTCTGCATCAGTCAAGTACAGCCTGGCCCTGGGGTACAGCTGGACTTGTTCTCATCAGCTGACTTAATATAATTTTTAGCCTTCTCGGTAGCTTAGTAGAACAAAGTGGGATGAACAGCGAAGGAAGGATTTCCCTGGCTAGAGCTTTTCTTCATATGTCATGCTCTGCTGTCGAATGAGCTCTGGGCTGCCACTGTGCCTGTGAGACAAAGGGTCCCAGTAGCCCAGGCTGCTCCCAACACTGGAGCTTGTGCAGCCATATGGAAGACAAAGAGCCACATGCAAAGGCTGGGCAACCTCAGCTTTCAGTCACAGAAGTTGAGAGTACTAGTACTAGCAAATTAAGCATCATCTGAGAAGCGTGGCTCAAAGGCAGTTCTGTCCTTAAGCATGTGTGGCCTGCCTCTCTCCAATGGGACTCAGCTGTCATCCCGAGCCAAAGCAGCATTTGTCTCTCCAAATTCTTCAATTTCTGCAGAATCTGAAAGCACTGAGAGTCACTGAGCTTCTAATGGTCGACTAAATCTGGGGGAGGAGGGATAAGATCCCGCGGGTTCAGCCTAGCAACCAGGCAAACATCATAACTGTCATGCATGAGGACATTGATGGCCACCACATTCCACTGGTTCTCCCACGTATCCAGCTCGAGGATCTCTTTTGTGATAACTTCGTGACGAGCTGAAAAACAGAAGCAACAACATCAGACATCAGGAGTGAAGTCAAACAGGATCAAAGAAGTTTGTGCAGTTATTATTATGACCCTTCCATAAGGTGGCAATGAAAAGGTACTTTCTGTGGTATTAAGCATTTTGCTACACTGTTTGAAGAGCATGTGAGTTGTCAACACACAGCAAATGGAATAGCGCAGATGGAGATCTGCGCAGTGTATTCAGTCCTCACACTATGGGCTCCAGGTGCAGCTGCAGGGACAAAAGCATGAAGTGCTCCATCGTGGTACAAGTATGCCAGTGGCATTTCATTGTGCAGTCAATTGTCCAAAGCTCATCTTTTAGAGCCAGAGTATTGCCTATTGTGAATGAGTATGGCTACATGCAGTGCATTGTCCTTTCTTTACTCTGACTAAAACGAAGCTCTCAGGATCCTGGAAGCACTCCAGTACTATGGCTTTTCTTGGGTGCAAAGTCTGGACATCCTGTCATTTGGGGAGAAATAAAGACAGAAAGAAACCTCCGGGGCTTTAAATGTAATTTAGCTGTTTTGGAGTGCTGAGGAATTTGTCATGAACGGTCAGGTTAGAAGAATGCCATTAAATCACAGACAAGACAAGAAGCTTTTTACTGAGACTAACAAAAAATGAAAGAATCACTGTGCAGCAGAGAACTGTGGTTGTCAACCAGCAGTGCTATATTAAACTTCTTATAAGAATGCAAAACTGTTTTTTGTTAACAAAAGTCCCGAAGTCTCCATCAATTGTTATTCAAAGCCAAGTTCTTTCCTAAAAATAAAAAGTGTCTTTCATTTCTGCTTGCTTTTTCTTTTCATCTTAGAGTTGCTTTCTCACAGCAAGTAACCTTAGTCTAAACTTTTCTTACTCTGAGCTGAGGACATGCACGTGCTTTGCTGTCAGCTTCCTCTGATGTATTGGAAGCCAAGTCTCAGAGATTTCCAAGCAGACACTTCACAGGTACCAGGATAAGAACCAATGCAAAAAGCATTGAATACTCAACGTTGTTTGATTGAGTCTTAGAAGTCTGGAGACAGACTAAACTTAGGGTCCAGACTGAGGTTCCCATTCAGCTATCCCTTCTAGAAAGCTTTTCTTTCTTTCTTTTTTTTCTTTCTTTTTTTTCTTTCTTTTTTTTTTTTTTTTAATCACTAACAAAACCAAAACACAAACAATAAAATAAAAACACTATCCTTCACAACTATCAACTCATTGTTTGGGCACTGCCTTTCTGTGCAACCAACAGCAAAAGACTGAAGTAGGGGAAAAGAGGGAAATAGAGAAGAGCATCAGAGGCATGTGTTGTTCCTCATGTTGGAAACCCAGACCACAAAGTCCTCCAGAGGACAGCTACCCTGGGGGTTTAGTGCTGCCACGGTTTAGGCTCCATGCAAGATTTGTGTGATGTTAGGATGATGTCGTGTCATGGGATTTATAATACCCCTAGGGCTCCTCTGCAAGTAGCTTCAGGATGTGGGGAGATGAGATGGAAAAAAGACTTCTTCCCCTCCTGGGACTGGTTTTCTTGCTGAGCTGACTTGGGACAGTTCTGTTTACTGCAGGTCCTGCACAAGCATGTTGTGGATGTCCCAGATTTATGGCAATTTCTGCACACTTTTGTCATGTTTATCTAAGAAAGCCACTCACCAACCATTCATGATCTCTGCTTCCTCTATCACCTGATAAAGGAGCACAGTGTTTCTACCCTACAGGCCACAGTCTGTACTCAGTTTCCCCTCAGTTGGATGACAGTTAATTGTGGCATAATTTTTGTTGGTCCAAAGCCAGACCTCTGGGACATTCACAGGTCTCTAGGAGCTTGCTTCAGTAAAATTTGGGTAAGATTACAGGATTTAGCCTCATACGAACAGTCCTTGTTCCATTCCTTTCTGCTGTTCGCAGAAAGTGAAACAATTGTCACAATGGTTTGCGTATTGAACCCAAATATTAGAGAAAAATAATACATGAGAAAGTTGCATCCATCCAAGAGAGAAGACAGCAAACTGCTGCAAAACCCAGGTACATGTGAAAAGAGAAGGCATGACTAACAAAATGAAAACAAATAATACGTGCCAGCACCAGCAAATTGCTCATTTCTATATGACCCTACAAGAGTGAACAGGTTTTTCCTAATAGACAAATACAGAGACACAAACAGACCTAAGCTGTGACATGGGAGGCTCCAGTCCCTGTATTTATTATTAGATCATCTCCTTGATGCAATAAATTTTTAAGCCTAGATTTTCTTTGGCATGGATGATGACAAAAATGAAACAATCAAAGGAAAAAATCAAACACTGGAACTGAGACATTCTGTGGGAGCTTGCAACACTTCAGGAAAAAAATAATCATAATTAAAACATCAAAGGCAGATTGAGCAGCCTTTCCTACAAGCCTTGCTGTGTTTTTTCCTGACCCTGGTGACTCACAACCTTTAGTGACCTTTATTTCCTTTTACTTTGGGATGTTGTAACAGGGTTTGTTCCACTCTACAAATTCAGCTTTCCAGCACATGGAGTGTTAGTTAACTCTTAGCCCTTTGGAGATAAAAAGAATATGCCGTTGAAATAAGGGAAGCAATCATTTCTCTAGTCTTATCTTGTTTAGTATGAAAGGAAGCAGCACCCATTGGATGAGAAAGTTTATGTGAGGAAAAGCACTGCTAAAAATAGTCGTACTTCATAAAAAAATTTCATCTCCCCTTTCTGTTTAATAGAGAAATTAATTAAAACACCTTGATTCCCCCCCTCCCCCCCTTGGTTAGGACAATAGAAAAGGTAATGTTTTTCAGAGAGAATATGACCTTTGATTTCGGGCTGTAATGTTGGATTTGGGCTTTAATCCCAATAACAGTTTTAAGCCTTAAGGTACAAATAATTCCACATTCTGCTTCACTGGTTGACCTTATTTAATTGCAATTTTCATTCTTTTTCTTAAAGGCAATCTCTTAGGACCAATTTTGCTCACAGGAGAATATCGTGACATCTACAAAAAGGAATTGGCTGTATTACATAAATTACTTGCTTAAAAAGCCACCCCACAGAACTCCCTGTCATATACAGTGTTATTCTGCATCACTTACCAGACAACCACCTCACCTAATGAAAGGATTTCACTCCTTTCCAAATGCTTTCATTTTCTTCTACAGAACAAGGCAGTATTTTTCTGCACATTCTTGTTAAGCCATGAGAAATTTTAATAATCTTTCTTTACACTATGTTTTTCTACATAGGAGTTACACCACTTTATATTAAAATTATTCTGGTAGTACAAACCAAACCCTAATGCAGATCCTTTTCAAGCAGTAAAACAGTGTTTATAGCAGTATGGTTTATTCTTACACAGGAAAGGAAAAGGCTAAACCAACATTGGGAACACTAATTCCAGCATAAATTTATCCCCATGAGAAATTGTGATGTGTTAAAAGAAAGTCATAGCTCTTTTGATACAGTTATGCCTTTTTGATGTACAAGTGCAGACTGAAGGCTAACACTGAGAATATAAACCCATCTTTTCCCAGTGAAGGAACTTGAGTTATACCTGAAAATGTTTAATCTATAAATACCAAAATCATATTTTATATATGGAAATATAGTAGTCTGAAAGCAAAATTAGTCTAACCTCTCTTTTATATTCTGGTCTGTAAACAAAACACTTCCCTACAGTTTTTCATATGATTTTTTTCTTTGATTGTGCAGGAAAAAAAACAACAAAAATTTTAACTTTCAGTAAGTGATTTCTTGCACTCCATATCATGTGTTCTTTTTAAAAGGTTTATTTTCAAATATGATAATATGACTCATTCCCCAAATATGGCCAGACTTCATTATATGCTGTAGGTTTTCTCATATAATTTGAATCAGAATTGTCCATAAATCAGGATGAACCATTCTTGGAAAGACCCCCAGTATGACTGCAGGCAACATAAATATTTGATCTCTCTCTCTTTTTTTTTTTTTTTTTTTAAAAAAAACCAAACCAAAACTGCATTCCAGTTGTGTTTTAGAGGCTGGGGGGAGGAAGAACTTTGTGTCTGAATATAGTATTTATTACCACTCTTGGTCTTTTTTTCACCTTGCTTTCTCTTTCCTATTTGGAACTGAACATTCAGATACTATCATTAGATTTTGGGTTGGGAGGGTTAAAGGGAGATAGATGTAGAAGAATTAAGCAATATGCTTAACAGGTAGAAGATCTGTAGGTAATCCAGGACTATTAACCATGCAGCTATTACATTTGTAAGCTGATATAAATTCACTCTCCTATAGCCTGTGTAGTGTCCAGAGCATTGAACTCAAAAATTCTCACTGAATTTTAGTTCACTGGAATTAAATCTATAGCAAGTTTGCTGAAATGTGGTCAATATTTCATGATTTCTTACAGAAGCCCATTGACACTGGATGCTTCATTCCATCTTATGAATGATGGAACAGAGCAATGGAGATAGCGAGAACTTGTGCCAAGTCATGAGTCTCAATGACTCCACATCGGTGCAGGGCAGAGATATCCAAAGCCATTCTAACCAAGCTCACCTTCCTGCCAGCTGCAGCATAGCTACATCAGCACCCTGCAATATGGCCAGCAGTACCAAAGCAAGTTTCTCCAGAGAAGGGCCAGGTACCTCAGCACAGAACCATGTTGTGTGGTGGTGTGTAGTCTCAGTTTCACAGCTGTCCCTGCCCATGAGCTCTGTGCCCTGGGACATCCTCACCCAGGCTATTTGCCTGAGCTCCTGCTGATGTCGGTTCTTAGGTTTTCACAGCACATTTTCCTTTCCAGTTTGCAGTTTCCTAATGTACACTTCTTTTGCCACAAATCAGTTCACAAAAACAAACAAACAAAAAAAAAGACACCAAACCTGAAGTGGTTAAACTGTTAACTGTCTGTTGTGCTCTCTCCATGAAAAAGAACCCACCTAAACATCACAAGGTGCTGTCTAGTTCCCCAGCAGTCCCCAGAATGTTTACTCAGGTGTTTTCTTTCACTGGCTTCCCCAGTTCTTGTTACCTAACAGCTACCCCAGAGCTGTGTTCAAGCAGTTCAGCTTCCATTGCTGGTTTGTACCTGAGTTTGCATGCCATTATCTGTACCAGAAACCACAGAATGATTTTAAACATATGGGACTAGCCTCTGCTACTTATCTTCCTCACCACTAATAGCTGCTTTCATAATTACATGATGGGGAGTTAGGTGACTTGGGAATTCACGTTTGTGTTGCAATGGGATAAAAGTGCATTTAGATCATTACCACCAGATGTCCTGGCTCCTCATATGCAGTAAGAAACAGAATAAGTTCATCAAGACTGTGGCCTTCAATCCCATCTGTGTATGTGAGCTGCCCCCTAACTCCACCAGCCTTGCTAGCATAACACTGCGAACACCCCTTGTGGGGTCAAGTACATCCATCATCTATGCCTGTGGGCAGAAGAAGGCAGAGAATACACAGAAGAGGGAACCTGTCTTGGCTATTTAACATGCCAGCCAGCCTTCGTGATGTTACGTATCAAGGCATCAGTATTCCACCAGACACAGCAAAAGCTGGGAGGCAGGTTGGGGCTTGAATTTACAACTGTGGCAGCTTACTGTTTTCAGAGCACCTGCATGGAGTAAGGTAAGATATTCACTCTGATAGACAGGACCTCTGTCCTCTTGCTCTGCTGTGTAATTGTTCAGGACCATAGTTTCATGATCCACCCATTCACTTACAAATCAATCTATATTAAAATTAAATATATATATAAAAATGGGATGGTCTACAGGAAGAAACTTCTAATTCAGTTACTTCAACTGTTTTTCTTGGAATTGATCCAGCTACTTCAGCTTTTAAAACCATTCCAGATTTTGCTGTCTGTTCATAGCAAGGCCTTTTTCCAGACATGATCTTACAAGCATTGGTCCTGTTTGTGCTGCAGGTGATCACAGGATCACAGATTACCATGGCAGCAGGATCAGTGCTCTTGAAGCCAATGCACCAGTCATATAAGTAAAAACTGCAAGATCAGAATAAGAATTATGGGTCTCAGACCATCCTGAGCTACTGTTTCTAAATGCCTTATAATGGGTTAATACATTATTAACAGAGAATATAAAGCATGTTTAGACTGTATGCATGACAGACAGTTATGAATACAATAGAAATGTCATACATGGCTACAAGCCATGTTTCTAAACAACCTAATGACCTCTTCAGCAATTAATTAAAATGCATTAAAATATCTATTAATCATTCATTAACCCTTTATAAACTATAAATGAGCCTTAGTAAGAAGCAGGACTGAACTACTAATACTGTGCTGTCAAATTTAGATCCAAAATGAGCAGGTGCTGCTCTCCATCAATTCCCCTGACCTGTGTTGGCCTTATTTATGGTAGTGAGTTTCTAGCTAATGAGCAGGGGGTAAATGGGCAGCCCTCCTTGGGAAGGCAGCAAGCTGAGGAGGCCTCTCCCCCACGCCGGTGCCCTGCAGCAGCCTGGCAGCTCATACTGGTGCTGGAGAAGAATTAGGCAAAAGGTTGAGCAGCATTTTTTGGGGTGGACTCATTGGACAGGCTGGTGAGATGTGGAAGAGCCTGCAACACAGCAGGTGGTCATGAGCAGATTTCTGTGCTAAGTGAAACGCAGGGAGCCTGAATCCCTTCTGTTGGTGGGAATAGCTATTCAAATGGTAACTGTGGGCAGGAGAACTTTAATTATTCATTGCTGCCCAGTAAATTCTAACAGAGGGAAACAAACAGTGCTGCAGATAGACTGCCTGGGGTTTGCCCCTCTGCTTTATTTAGCTGGGAACATGGGAAGGTGCTGGAGAAACAGGTTTTGTTCCAATACCTCAACCCCCAAACTTCACAAGTGCAGTATTTACTGTGCCAGACTCCTTAATATGTCTAAATTTAATTTGATTCCAGTAATGTTCCATAACCACTATAATAAAAAATAAGCACTAGAATGATTCTCCATCTAAATCACATAATGGAGGAGCCTAGGGGGAACAGCCTTTATGGGAGATTAGTCAAAATAAATAACTATTAAGCTAGTCCACTATCAGGAGATGATGGCGTGGAGATAGAAACTCATTAGCTCAGCTGGAATACAGTAATTACTACACGGTTCTGCACTGCCGCAAGCGGTGCCACTTCTATTCCAATGGATGGATTGCAATTTATGTAAATGAGGAAGAGGCCAGAAAATGAATCTAGGGTAAGTATATATATATTATTTTTTTCTGAGAATCAGAATTACACAGCTATTAGGACTCAGTGTCACTATCACCAATCTTGGCTAACAGTTACAAACACAAAACTGAGATTCTTGCATGTCAGGTTCATAGATCTTTCTTCCCTTTCCCCTTCCTCTGACTGTAACACCACTTCAGTGAAAAATTAATTTCTACTTAATATCAGTAAATAAATACAGAACTGGGTTGGACAGCTCTGGTCCCACACATGATGCTAAATACATGACAGAATTTTCCACATATATGGTAAGGAAGCAGTACATTTAACTCCTCTGCTATAAACTGCACTGGAGGGAGATGGCAAAACTGCCAGTTCGGGGAAAGGCAGTTCCACATCAAAGGCCATTAGCTAATGAAGTCATACGACATTTTAAGTGATACGTGCTGCTAATAGCAGACCTGTTAAACATTTTATTATTTGCATTGAGGAGTTTTTCCCTTTACTTTGCATATCAGCTGACATCACATTGGTGTACAGTAAATACACCGTTTTAATGAAAGTCACAGAATCATAGAATTCTTTAGGTTGGAAAAGACCTCTAAGATCATTGAGTCAAACTGTTAACCCAGCACTGCCAAGTCCACCATTAAACTATGGCCCTAAGTGCCATGTCTATGTGTCTTTTAAATACTGCCAGGGACTGTGACTCCACCACTTCCCTGGGCAACCTATTCCAGGGATTCTTCTTTGGTGAAGAATTTTTTCCTAAGATCCAACTTAAATGTCCCCTGGCACAACCTGAGGTCATTTCCTCTTGTCTAATTGCTTGTTACTTGGGACAACAGACTGACCCTCACCCCACTACAACATCCTTTCAGGTAGTTATATAGAGCCATAAGGTCTTCCCAAAGCCTCCTCTTCTCCAGGCTAAACAACCTCAGTTCCTCCAGCTGCTCCTTACAAGATTTATTCTCTAGACCTCTCACCAGCTTTGTTGCTCTTTTTCATTCACACTCCAGCACCTCAATGACCTTCTTGTACCGAGAGGCCAAAAACTGAACCCAGTATTCAATGTGTGGCCTCTCCAGTGCTGAACATAGGAGGGGATGATCCCTGCCCTGGTTCTGATGACCACACTACTTCTGATACAAGCCAGGATGCATCATTAAAAAACATCAGCTCTGGATTTTAATTTATTAATTCAGATCTGTGATACAGACAACTGGACCACTGTCTATAATCCAAAACTAAAGCTACAGCCATAAACCCCTAGCCATGGACTATGAGTTCTGTATTTGTACAACAACAATGCAAAGTCAACAAACAGGTGCCTCCACCAGCTGACAGTGACAGCAGATGACACAGTCCCAGCAAACAGGCACGCACACTTGCCTTCATTATTTTCACCAGAAAGAAAATATTTATAATATTCAGAAGCCGTCAGAAACAAAGGGAACCCAGTCTGGCAGGCATTTTATAAGCATGTAATGCTGCATACCTGAGGAGCTGCTTCCCTGCACGCTAATGATGCCGCTGCCGCTGCCTTGCACAGGCTGATGTTAATAGCTGTCAGCCTGCGCAGGTGGCAGGTGTTAGTTCTATATAAAGGCAAAGGAAATTAAAAAATGACAAGAACAACATTGTACAGTTAGGCTGCAAAGGGTGGTTCAAAATCCATAGTTACAGCAGTAAATGTGGCAGCGTATTTTACCAATTAGGAGAAAGCTGGCTGGCTACTGCGTGGCGAGTCCTGAGGAGTCGTACTACAGCTGATGTTTTCACTCTGTGCAGAACTATAAACTAATGGACTAAATCAACCACTTTTAACATTTCTGAATGCCTTGATGAAGGTTATAACATTGCTGACAAATGACAGGCAACATTCATGTCACTAGGCTACTTGAGCTGGAGCTGAGCATCAGAGACAAGCACATTAATGATTCCCATTTGCAATAATAGCTTTAGCAGAAAATTAACATTTATATAAACTACTGGCTAACAGATGAAGTTTTGGAAGCCTTGGTAAGGAGGAAACAAATTAAAAACAAGCAGAAGTTATTCTTTTGGGTACTTATCATGATCATAAGAACATATGATATTTGTCAGCTAGTGAAACACAGAGGTGTCAGAGCTGTTTGTACCATCTAACTATAGACACCAAGCTGATGTATTTGCCTTAGGTAAGCCAGGTTAGAATCTCTCACATTCTGAATGAAACACGGATCATTAAGAGACAAGAGAAGTTCTCAGGGTTCCGAATTGCCTTCTGGTCTTTCAAAGCAGACATAAAGCACCAAGGACCTGAATCTCCCTCTGGAAATGGCTGTGCTTCTCCATATCCTGCAGGGATCCTGAGGTCACTAAGGCCTTAGTGTAGGCACTCCATATAAGTGTTTAAACTTCAGCTGAATTTCTTCTTTCATGGCTTTGAACAAACTTCTAACTTGAGGAAGCCTCATCAGGGGAAGTCTTATAAGCTGCATTTACCACACAACTCAATATTGAACATTTCTTGCAGTTCAGAGTAAGTTTTCTCTTGATGAAGCTTTGACACACTTGGGAGACCACACATCCTTTAGAGAGATTGTGCTCCACATTGCTACTTTCAGCTGACTTCCCTCTGGAGACTCAGTAGCTGCAATTTCCCTTCCTCTGCTCCTGGGATGCTGTTAGGGCTGCACCACTTGTCCTTCAAGCAGACAAGGATTTGTGAGAGGCAATATATATGGGATGGGAATTCTGCCATCACAAAACCACAAGTGTCACATGTGGCTCAGAAGAGATGGTAGCTGAGCAGTACTCATCTTTTCATCCAAATTTAAGGCCCTTTGAGCAGTCAACAACTGCTTTTCATGTTTGTGCACAGCATCACTGGTCTCCAATTATCCATTTAGGTCAATACTTTTGCAGAAAGACATACAGAGTATGGCACATAAGTTAAAATAAGATGCAAAAACATCCTTAGATCAACTTTCATGCTGCTGGATCAAGAAAAAGTTTAAGCAAATGCAAAGGCAAATTGAGGCTGGGAAGATGGGGACAGATCTGTAGTATAAAGGGAGTTGGTTGCAGCCCCTTATATACATTGGCTTAGACTTTCCATTGCAACAGTGATTTTGGCTTATTTTTTCCTTTTTTTTTTTTTTTTTTTTTTTTGAGAAGCACTCTTTTCTGAATTTTCACCGCTGTCCTTTAGTTTTCTGCAGGCAGAAACACCCAAGCCTACCTCTGTCGCTCTACCCCGTTTCCCAAACTCCC